>CAUYRT010051202.1:0-79306 GCA_963574885.1 Lepilemur ruficaudatus
TAACTTTTCTCTGAGTTTTATGTCCTTTTTCCCATAAAAGGAGGGTAATGATGTGGACCTACCCCCCACCCCCTGAATCCCTAGTGAACACTACCACCATTTGAGCCCCATAGTGTTAATCAGTCAGTACCAATTTAATGGCGAGTACATGTGGGGTCCATTCTTCCAGTCTTGTGTCACCTCACTTTGAATAGTGGGCTTAAGCTTAATCCAGGATAATATAAGCGGTGCTGGCTCACTGTCGCTTCTTAAAATTGAGTAATATTCCATTGTAAACATATACCAAATTTTAATAATCCACTCATGAATTGACGGGCACTTGGGTTGTTTCCACGACCTAGCAATTCAATCTTAAATCTAATTACTTCTCTAGCCTCCAACTAACCTATGAGAAACTCATGAAATAGAGGCAGCTATGAGGGTACTATTCCTAATATCATACTTCTATGTGTTTAATGCAATTGTTTCAATTACATGGTCTGAAAAAACTACTTATTCCTATGTCGGTAATAATAAAAAAGGGAAATAAATAAGTAAATACGATAAACATATTCTTATGTAAAAATGTAAAAAATAGATATGACATTATTTCAAGACTTTTCCATATCAAATACCATAAAATGAGGAGCTGTCAACAGACTTTCAAGCATCCTAGATAAACAATGACAATCACTTGTTAAGTTAGTTTACACGTCAATAAATACATTCAAACAAAAGTAAAATTTAATTACTGATGAAATGCCTCTACCAGTAATTCCATTTCTGGGAATTTCCCCTAAATTAATAATTTAAAGAGGAAAAGGAGATGTTTAAAGTTATGTTATTTGTAATATAAAAAAAAACAATAATACACTAGATACCAATCAATTAGAAACTGGTTAAAGTACGGTATATTCACTAAATAGAGAACATGCAAGTGTTAAAAGCTATAAACATGCTGTCGTTAGCCCTAAAAAAATACTATTAACGTTTAAAAGCAGAATACAAGATTATATGAATATTCTGTACCTGATTATACCTACTTTAAAATTACACAGGCACATGAAAATAAAAAATATATTAAAAATGAGCAATTTTCTCCTTCAAGTTCTAAGCTTTCTATAACTTTTTAGAATGAAGTTCATAATTAGGTAATATATTCATAAATGTTTCTTTACACTAAAAATATACTTACTGTGATGATGCCAATTAGTTGAGTATAAAAGAGTCCAGTTATTCCAACTAACATAGTAATGCCCATAAAGGCAGCTAGTCTCATTATGGCCAATTCATGTCTAACAAGAAAGAGGTCCTATAAAGAAAAAGAAAAAGAAAATCTTAAAAACTATTTCAAGAGTTGCTTATAGTGGCAATAATAATCAAGAATTGATGTCACTTCTGGCTCAAGATAAAAGAAGAAAGAAAAAATAATAATAAAAAATCGAGCCATGACACATCTTCCTCATTATCTTAAAAGAACTACCCTCCCCACTTTAAGCTTGTTTTATTTAATCAATATATAAATATTTGAAAATTTCAAAAATTACTGTTTATAATAGCAAGCTAAAAAAATATGATTTTACTACTCTCTGTATCAAAAAATCTCAATTCCAGGTTGCAAATTAACCTTGTTTGTTGTTGAACCTACATTGAGCAAAACAAAATAAAACAAAACAAGAAAACTAAACAAAAAACCCAAGACAAAACACTTACAGCATACAATCTTTGGCCTATCAAAGAAATTTTATTATTAGACTGATAAAATGTTTGAATGTATAAGCATGATTTATATTATTAAAGTTAAAGAGATCAAGATACTTAGAAATCATGTAACTTAGTCAAAATGACGTGAAAACATAACATAATAGGATCATAGGGACAGCTTTCTTCATTCATTCATCCATCCATCCATCCAATCACCCAACTACCACTGCCAATCACTGTGCTACACAATAGAAAGGTAAAAATGATAAAGATATGGTCCATGCCCCCAAGAAGTGTGCAAATTACTTACAGAGAAAGTCCAACTTTGCAGAACTCCAAAACAATGTGATAACATGCTATAACAAGGAGGCATGCACACAGTACTATGGAAACATTAAGCAACACCGAGAAGAAATGGAAATGCTGTGAGTGAAAACTGACTTTCTGGCTCAGAGATTGAAAATGAGGGTCCTGAAAGTGAACCAAAGATACTGTGGTAGAAGGACAGGAAAACAAGAAGCATTTCATTCACCCTTACTGTTACCAAATAGATCAGAGGAGGGAGAGAGTCAAAGAACTAAGACTTCTAATGGAAATCCATTGTTGCTAAGCTTTGAAATAAAGCAGCCACAGTGGATAAAAGCAACAAGCAAATGGAAAGGACCTGCAAAACACAACACCCACATGCTTTCTTTTATGCTGATTCACATTAAGGATTAAAGGTATCCTGATAGCAATACCAAAAATAGGGAGGTCATAATGATAATGTGCTTGCTTGAAACAAAAGAAAATGATGCTTTTCTCTGTGTGCATTACATTGAAATACCACCAAACTCAAGCAAAAACCTGATTCCACACCCAAATTACTTATTCATTAGCCTGGGAAAACTTAAAATTCACCAAGAGAAGGAGTTATATAGCAGTTAAATATTAGGCAGTCATTTCAAAACTTCAGTAAAAAGAGCCTAATTCAGCATCCTTATAAAACATATAAAAATCAAAAGGTAGGGCTGTGAACGATACAAAAAATTAAGTTCTACTATAATGCTGTTGGAAAACACAAGTTTGTTCCAACATGATACATTAAGCAACAATTTGAGCATAGCAATACTTCAGTGTTTCTTATGCATGATTCTGTCTGTGAAAAATCCTTGATGAACACAGAAAATTGCACCCAGCTGAACCAAGACATGTAGGAATACACAAAACACACACCCCTCAAACATCTACTAGTCACCTCAGTTTATCACGTTATGAGCCACACTCATCTACATCTGGTATTAGAATTTTCCCTCCAATTTCAGAGACCCTTCTTCCGTCACTTCAAACTCACACTCCGCAACCCTTCTGATGCGCTCTTCCACAGGAAAACTTTCAGGTCTCTATCAAGCTTAAGTGCCATGTCTATTGTAGTGTTTATGTATTTCTTAATCATTTAATGTGTATAAAAATGTGCTACTGTTTTTATTAGGTTCCTACCCTTTTAAGCACCACTGACAAAGTTTTTGAGTGCTGTGCCCTTATTTGCCCATAAGCCCTGTACTCTTATTCCATGGTTTTACACCGTGAAGTGATTTTTAGGAATGCACATATTGCATTATAGCAGAGCTTACTGTACTAAAATTACCATCTATGACCAACTAAAATCCATCCTCTCTTCTCCCAGTGAAAAGATTTTTTAAAACTTTTTGGCCAACTACAATTTATAAATGTCAGGGATGGAAATGAGACTAAAAGATCTACTTATAATATTACATTTATTCATTGGGTTATACATTTATAGTTAAACTATTTATGTAAAATACAGTAGTAAAAAACTTTAATCTAGAAATTGCTTTTTATCACTTTTACATTTTCAAAAACAACTGTATTCCAAGTTCACACATGCATAATTAACATCATCAGCACTAAATCCATATTTTGAGTCACTTAACACTGTTCTCTAGAGTACATCTTTACTTCTGTCTTAGATTTTTTTTAGATTTAGCACTTTTTGAATCCAAAAATTGGCTTAGGGAATTTTATCCAAATCACAAGAACCCATTTGCTATTCCAGATCTTTACTACATAATCAATATATGGGCTGAATTGTGTCCCCTCGCCCTGCCAAAGTTCACATATTGAAGCCCTAACCCCCATACCTCAGAATGTGATTGTATTTGGACATAGGGCCTTTAAAGCAGTGATTAAGTTTAAATGAGGGTCTTTAGGTGGGCACTACTCTAATCTGATTGGTGTCCTTATAAGAGGAGGAAATTTAGACACACAAAGAGACACCAGGGATGCTCCCACAGAGGAAAGACCATGTGCAGACAGGGAGAAGGTGGTTGTCTGCAAGTCAAAGAGTGAGGCCTCAGGAGAAAACAAACCTGCTGACATTCTGATCTCGGACTTGCAACCTTAGAACTGTAAGAAAATGAATTGCTGCTGTTTAAGCCACCCAGTATTTTGTTATGGCAGCCCTAGCAAACTCATATAATCAATAACCATATTTCTTTATTGTTTTCATTTCTTCCCACTTTTTGTTAAGAAATGTACTTATATTCAGATAAATGCATAACAAATGTTCAGTTTAAAGAAAAGTAACACTATCCTCTCAAGAATGAGAACATTTGAAACCAAGCACAGCCTCCTATGTATTCCTTCACCATCACAATTTCTCCCTCACCCCTATCCTAAAGATAAAGGTTATAAATTCATTCTTCATACATTTTGGATACTACGTTTTAGCTGCATATTGCAAATATCTTCTCCCACTCTGAGACTACCTGTTTACTCTATTTATGGCATCTTTTGATAAACCCAAGTTCTTAATTTTAACGTAGTCCAATTTATCAATCATTTCCTTTAGTGTTTTTTATATCCTATTTAAGAAATCTTTCCTGACCCTGAAGTAACAATGACATTCGCCTATATTATCTTCTAAAACCTCTAAAAGCTTTATGTTTTGCCTTTCACATTCAGGTCACTAATCCACCTAGAATTGATGTTTATATTTTTGTACGCAGCGAAAGATAGGGATCTGAATTTATTTTTACAATATGGATGGATACTCAACCATTCCAGAATGATTTATCTGAAAAGCTGTCCTTTCCTTAGTGGTCAGAGATCAAGTATCCATACATGCATGAATCAGATTTGGCTCTCTAGTCTGCTCCCTAGGGATATTTGTTTATCCCAGTACTAGTGACACAAGTCTTAGTTATTATGGCTTTGTAATAAGTATCAATACCTGGTAAGCTAAGTCATCCCATCTTGTTCTTTTGCAAGAATCTCCTTGTTATTCTAGATAATCTGTATTTCCATAAAAATTTTAAAGTTATATTTTCAAGTTACAACACACACTGAGGCATACATTTCCATGTAACATATTCTCTTCATTAAGCTTCATAAGTTTTCCCCTGGAAGTCTTGTACTTTTTTTGTCAGATTTAATTCAGAAATTTCCTGGGTTTTGATTCTATTACAAATGGCATTTGCTATTAATTTCATTGTCTAAAGATTATATAAAAATAGAATTGATTTTTAAAAAATATTGTTTTGTAGTCACACTGTTTAAACTTTCTTAAAAATCCAAAAGAATCTATGAATAAATTATTTACACAATTATATCACCTATGAGTAATGATAGTTTTATTTCTTTCAGCAGTTGTACCTTTTCTTTCTCTTGGCTTACTGCGTTGGCTAAAACTTCTAGCATTATGTTTAATAACAGTGGTGACAATGGGCATTGATGTGTGCATTGTCCCTCAACTTGGAGGGAAAGAAGTCAACATTTCATCTTATCGTGCTATAGCTGGTTGGTTTTCTATGGTGTTTTATTTGGGGAGGCACGTTTGTCTGATTAAGAAAGTTCTCCTCTATTTCTAGTTTGTTAAGAGTTTTTAACATGAATGGATGCTGAATTTTGTCTTTGTCTTCATAAATTGAGATGCTCATTTGAAATTTTTTCCTAATCTGTTAATGTGATCAAACATACTGACTGATTTTTTAATGCAAAACAATCTTTCATTCCCAGAATAAACTCAACTTGGTCACGCTGATTATATTTAACCAGATTCAGTTTGCTAATATTTTGTTGAGGAGTTTTTCATCTACGTTCATAAACAGATTAGTCTGTAATTTCTTTACTATCCTTGATAGGTTACATATTCAAGATATGCTATACACATAAAATGAGTTGAGGAGAGTTCCCTCTTTTTTCTATTCTTTGAAAGGCTTTGTGTAAAACTGAAATTATTATTTCCTTTTGTGTTTGATAGAGCTAGAACACACTAGTAAAGCTGTGAATATTCTTTATAGGAAAAATTGTAACTATTCACTAATGATTATAGGACTACCCATGTTACTAATTTCTTCTTAAAGCAATTTTCTTCTTGAAGCTATACTATGTTTGAAGATCAGGAAATTCAATAAAACAAAGATGTCAACTATCCAAACTGACCTATGGAATTGATACAATCCTAATAAAAGATCCTCTACCAGTAGAGTACATATTCTACTGGTGGGAGATTTTCGTTTTGTTTTGGTTTGTAGATAGTGATAAGCTGTTTCTATATTTCCCAGGGAAAAAACAAAAAAAAAGCATAACACTCTTACATGAAAAGAACAAGGTAGAAGGGTCTGTTCTATTGCATGCATTCTCAACAAGACCACTTTTGCCCCTGAGGGAGAAAATTGATTCTTAAAGGGAAAAAAAATCATAGCCATTACAATTGTCTGTGGCCCTATACAAATCAATCTTATCTGACAAAATCTTATTCCTTAGTATTTAACTTGGGGTGGGTGGCACAGTGAGAGGAGAAAAATGCCTAAAATGGCTCCTTAGGGGGGGCAAAGAAAATGAAAAAAAAGGTTTAAAATACTGCTCTACTGGATGATAAGATTATAAAACCACACTTAAATGACAGTGTGGGATAGACACAAGAGAGACCAACAGACTAGAGAACAAGAAAGAAATACACACATATATGGATCTTGATTTATGACAAAGATGGCACTGTAGAGCAGAGGAAAAAGAATTATCTTTTCAATAAATGGTGCTAAATTAACTGGATACTCATCTGTGAAAAAAATGAAACCCTGACATCTATCTCATAAGAATCACAAAAATCAATTCCAGGTAGAAATATGAAAGAAAAAAAATATATAGTACCTAGATAACAATATAGGAAAATTACATTGATGATTTTAAGATACAGAAAGATTTCATAAATTGAATCCAAAAACACTACTCAAAAAGAAAAAGATTCATAAATGGAATGCATTAAAATTTAAAACTTCTGTTCATCAAAAAGTATCATTAAAAGAGTCAAAAGGTAAACCACAAAGTGAAAGATATTTACCACACATATAATCAAAAAAGGGCTCTCATCTGAAACATCCTACAGGCTCCAAGAAAAAGTCATATGGGCAAAATGCTTAAACAGGAACACCACCAAACAGTTTATTTATGAGGCCAGTAAATATATGAAAAGCAGCTCAATACCATTAACCATCAGAGAAGTGCAAATTAAAACACAATGAAGTACTGCTCACATGCACCAAAATGGCTAACATTAAGAATATTTAAGCAGGTATTAGTGTGGCTGTGAAGCAACCTCAGTATATACTCTACTGGTAGAGGACTTTAAATTGGTACAACCATTTTGGAGAACGGTTTAAACAGTATCTAAAGCAACATACACACAACCTTTCCTTTGAGCACCAGCTCTTCTAGTTATACATCCAAATGAAGCACGTACACATGTACTGCAAGAGACATGAACAAAGCTGCTTATGGTAACATTATTTGTAACCACTAAAAACAATGTAAATGCCCATCAACAGAATGGATAAATTGTTTTATATTAAATGAATATTATATAGTAATATTCACAATAATGAAAATTAACTATATCTAATATGTCAAAAAGGATAAATCTCACAAATGTTGCTCAAAAGAGGCATTCGGATAATTCACTGAATTGTTTTCATTTTTATACACTCATTTGTATGTGTTACATTTTATAATACCAAGTGTATAAAAAGTTGTGATAGGAGCCAGGCGCCCAGGCTCACACCTGTAATCCTAGCGCTCTGGGAGGCCGAGGCAGGTGGATCGCTCAAGGTCAGGAGTTCAAAACCAGCCTGAGCTAGAGCCAGACCCCATCTCTACTAAAAAATAGAAAGAAATTAATTGGACAACTAAAAATATATAGAAAAAGTTAGCCAGGCATGGTGGCCCATGCCTGTAGTCCCAGCTACTCGGGAGGCTGACACAGAAGGATCGCTTGAGCCCAGGGGTTTGAGGTTGCTGTGAGCTAGGCTGACGCCATGGCACTCTAGCCCGGGCAACAGAGTGAGACTCTGTCTTAAAAAAAAAAAAAAAACAATGTTGTGATAGGGAAGCATAAAATATAAAAAGATCCTTACTAATTTTAGAATAAAACTGAACTCTTTTAAAATACACATAAAACACAAAATAAAATTATTATATGATAGCCTATGAAAGGAGAGAGAAAAATATGTCAAATAAGATACAGAAAAGAGGGAAAAAGCGAGAGTAAGAGTCAGATCATCTCTCTGACCACATTTATTACTTTCTTCCTGGCTTACTTTGATCCAACCACATTGGTCTCATTGCTATTTCTCAAGTATATCTAGCACACTCACCATACCAAGGCTGCTGCATTTGTTCATCTTTGAGAACTCTTTCCCCTGCTATCCATATGTTTCCTCCCTCACTTTCTTCAGGTTTCTGCTTAAATATCACCTTTTCAGAGATTTTTCCTTGACCTAAGTACAGAAAATCCCAGTACTCCCTATCTCCTTGCTCTATTTTATTTTTTCCCTAGTACTTGTCTCTGTATATATTTATTTCTTTAGTTACTGTTTGTCTCTTTTAGCAGTATGTAAGTTTCTTAAAGATGGGGACTTTTGCCTGTCTTATCTAATGAGTCGTCCCTGGAGCCTAGAATGGGCTCTTGCTCACAGCAGGTGCTCAATATTTATTGAAATGAATGAATGAAAATGAAGAAGAAAGTTGGACACAAGAACAGAGTCTCGTCCCCCAACCTGTGAAGATACAGAGAATAGTAATACCTACAAAGACCATTAGAAATAAACACAGAAAAAGAAACATATTGAAATGTACAAAAACATAGTTATGTCCTCACACACAAACCAGCAGAGGAGAGGGCCACTTACCTGAGATTATATTCCTATATTTCTATCTGGCAATCTTTTATACCATTTAAAATTTGGAAAAAGAATAATACAAAAGTAGGCGGTAGTGGAACGCCACCTCTTGATACGAGTTAAATGAAAATAAGCCAAGAGTCAGATTTGGTTACTTATGATCTAGCAAACAATTTTTCCAATACCTTGTCTGTGAATTCCTTGAGCTCATCTCTTCTTACAATCTTACCTTCTATCCTTATCTCGATTTAAGTTCTAAGATTATATTCTATACCTTATCATTTCTAATAAATGTACCCATAACATAATTGCAAGTTCAAGCATGTCACCTTCTGAATACCACCTCCAACCTTCTGAGCTAACTCCCTTGTAGACCATCACTGCTAACAAATTCTCACCCTCAATGGGACCTCCAATTTGTTGACTTAATCACCATTTCATTGGCTTCCCTCATATATTCAACTCCCTACTTGTTTATATTCCATGGTTCATTGTTATAACTTCTCCTTCAATATACCATCAACTTTCTTGACCTTCTCTCTCACCATTGCTTTCCTTTTGCTTCACTGGCTGCTCCTTCATCACCTTTCTTGTTCCACCTCATCTTTCTGACTTCTAAAATTTAAGAGTGCCTACATTTTGGTATTCAGACTTCTTTTCTTCTCTATTCATACTTACTCTGTAGGAAATCTACAATCAGTTTCCATGTCTTTCAATACCATCTTTATGCTGAAAGCTCCCAAATTTATATATCTAGCTCACGTAATTCCACTGAAATCCAGATTCCTACATCTGACTGCTTAGTTAACTAACATCTCTTCCTGGAGGTCAAATGGCCAAGTAAACATGTGTAAAACCAAAATGTTTAACTTCTTCCTAAAACCTACTCTTCCCTTAAACTACCCTGTCTCAGTAAACAGTATTTCCACTCTTCCAGTTGTTCAGGCCATAAAATCTTGGAATTATCCTCGACTTTTCACTTTCTATTTCATCTCCCACATCCGAATCATCACCAAATCCTTTTAGCTCTCAAACTATGATGAACCACTTCTCAACAGTTCCACCACTACCATAATCATCTCAAGGTTGGACTATATTTTAATAGCCTAGTAATTGATCTTCCTGCTGCTATCCTTGTCTTTCAGTTTACTCTTCAAAGAAATTATAGTTTTCTTTCTAAAATATAAATGAGATTGTGTAATGGCTGAAAACCTTTCAATAGCTTCCAAAGTCCCAACCACTAAACATCTTAACAAAACAAAGTCTTCATCTCCAATCACGTCCCTTACTGCTCTCAATTCATCTCCTATAACTGCCCAACTCACTCCATTCAGGACACAGTGGTCTTCCCTTACTGTTCCTTGAAAATGTCAAGCATGCTCCCAGCTCAGGGTCTTGGCACTGGTTCTTTCCTCTCCTAGAATGCTCTTCCTCTCCCTGACAGTCACTTGTTTGAGTTCCAGGTCTTTGCTCAAGTGTCACTATGAGAAAGACCTTCCCTGACTACATTTTCAATTATCACTCTCCATCCCTATATCCTGCTATATTATACTTCATAATACTTATTTTGTTTACCATCTATTTATTTATTGCTTGTCTCCTCCAATTAGAATATAAGCTCCTTGAATGCAGGAACTTTGTTTTTGTTCACTGCTGTATCCTCAGAGCCTAGAAGAGGAGCCAGTGCACAATTAGGCACTCAATAATATTTACTGAATGACTGAATAAATGTTCTTCACAATTTTTAAAAATAAACAACTATGTTTTACAGATAAAATATTACATATAAAATAATAGTTTTTCTATCAATCATTATAAAGCATGATATTATTTATAAGTAGTTTTTTGTGTTTTTATAAGACTAGTCTGAAAAATAACAATATGTGATATATTTGTGATCTTCCTCCTACTTGAAGGGTTTCTCAACCTCAGCACTGACACTTTAGGCTAGATAATACTTTGTTGTAGGGGACTGTCTTATGCATTGTAGGGTACTTAGCAGCATCCCTGGCCTCTGCCCACTAGATGCCAGTAGCACTCCGCTAGTTGTGACAAACAAAAATGTCTCCAGACCTTACCAAATGTCCGCAGAGGGGCAAAGTCTCCCACCTCCTCACTGAGAACCACTGCACCAGTGATAAAGGATTCGGCTTTTCTCTGTTGCTCAAGAATGGAAATAGCTTAGGTCACATCTGAAATGTCTAAAGTATACCGATTTGGATTTTCAAAATGACTAAAGAACCAACTTTACGTACTGAGGGTAGGCTCATGTGGCCGTTACTCTTGCATTAAAATAAATAATTTAAATTCAGTCCTAAAATGAAATTCTATTATATCTATATGGTTATTGGCACTTTTTGGAATGGGCCTCAGCTGAAGTTTACTATATCCTAAAATACAGGCTAAGAAATTACAGGCTTATTAGTATATTACCCCCCTACAGCCCTCAGCTAAAATACACTTTTTCAGTCTTATTATATTCTAATGGAAATTAATATCTAAAAGGAAAAAATCATAACTTATACCTCTGTAATGGCTATCATTATTTAGAATTATACATTCAATTTTAGTACAAATATGTATGCAATTGTCTTACACAGCAAATTTCACTAGCACCTGACTGCCAGGTTGATAGCTGAGAGTAAAATATTTCATAAAAATTATTTTGTGTGCCTTACTATATTTTAGCAGTAAAAATGCTAAAAAAGTTGAATCAGTAAGAAAACAGGATAACATATTTTCCTGTTACATTTACCCTTTAATGTAGTGCTACAATGTTTGATAAAAGTAAGAGTGAGACAATAAAATTGCTGCCACGCTTTAACCATTTAAATTCACAGTGACTGAAACAGTCTTATGAAGAAATAAAAACTGCTAAATCTTCTGTGCTAAATCCTATAATATTTATAACTATTTGACTAACAGTGACTGAAACAGTCTTATAAAGAAATAAAAACTGCTAAATCTTCTGTGCTAAATCCTATAATATTTATAACTATTTGACTATATAAACACATTTAATGAGGACACATATTCAGAAAACATGGTATTTCAGGGCAAGGTCAAGATTTATTATAAGTTTTCTATGCTCCATCCGTCAGTAAAAGCATAGTGATATATTGACAAATAGACAATTGGTAGAATAGACTATTCTTATTTCTTTACAAATATAATCTATCTGACACTATTCCTATCCAGCAAAAAAAAAAAAAAGTTACTAAAGAACAATACCTCTACTAACATTCCGGGATACGTGAACAAAACAGCCAAATTATCTTCATACTAGAATTAAAAATAATGTTCTTCTCATATCAATCTAAATTCCACGATACTCTTGGCTATTCTTGACTACTCTTTCTCCAAATCCAAAAAGCTATATATTTCTCAGCAATTTTATCCATTCTTCAGTGAACACAATAAACAAATGACATTCTAAATATAAATAAAACAATGGTTATTAAGTAAAGCCTAAAATATTTTTTAAATAGCAGAAGTATCGAGGCTAGTTTAAAACTGATTATATGAAAAGATCAAAATAAATTATGAAGAGATTTACCAATATTCAAAGCTATCAAGCTATCAACCAAGGCTTCTAGCTATTTCTATTCTTTGTCAGCCAAAAGGCTAGGCAAATAATTCTGTGGCACAGTTCTGACATCAAATCCCTAGCAACACTATTAGATATCAGCCAATTGGAATAATAATAATGTATCTTCCTAGAGAAGAGTTGGCCGGGCTGCTAAACATTATTTATTTTCCTCTTCTGAATATTGGCAGCATGTCCTTTATTGAAATTCTCTCCCCTCTCTTCCCCTTATGTTATCCTCTTCTCCCATAGCCTTAAATGCAGTTAGTATGTTAGTTTTTGCCCTTCGCAAAAAAATAAGTATTAAATAATCAGAAATTATCTAAATCTACCACGTCTTAAAACAATTTAAAAGGTATAACTTTAGAACTAAAGTGGTATGCCACAGTAAGTAGCTGTATAATCTCTGACACTGACAGCCACAATTATTTAAATATTTTTTTTAAAAACCCTGTATTTTCTCATGTACAGAAATAGTAAGCATTGCCTACAACATCTGATTTCCAGCAGGCACATATTTTTTTTTTATTTCAGCATATTATGGGGATACAAATGTTAAGGTTACGTTTATTGCCCTTGTTCCCCCTCCCACCTCGAGGCAGAGCTTCAAGCCTGACCATCCCCCAGACGGGTGCGCATTGCGCTCATTATGTATGTATATACCCACCCCTCCTCCCCCCTCCTGTCTGCCCCACACCCGATAAATGTTGTTCCTATGTGTCCATTTAGGTATTTTTAAAAGTATTTTTAACCTACTACAGTGCCTATATATTTGGCATTCTTTATATTAGACAAACTGCTAAAAATGGGTTGTGTTAATGAAAAATGAAAATAGCAAAGTATGAATCTACCAATGAGGAGGCTCACTGAGCTTTATCTGAAAAGCAGATTTTATGATGCTTTAGTATTTTTTAAATCTGTATTTAAAATAAAAACAAAACAATGCTACAATAATATTGCTAAAAAGTTTCTTGAGGGAAAAATGCAAAAAGTAGTATTGAATAGAATATAGTAATAGCAATAACATGACTTAGGAACAGACAGGAATGGGCCTAAATCATACCTCTGCCAAGTGGTTATTCTGTGAGTGCACAAATTATTGAAACTCTGACTCTCAGTCACCATATCTATGCAATAGAAACTATACTATTTATCCTCTCAGGAATATTTCCAATGAATACACATTTCCACCAATTCGAACAATAGACAAATCCAGAATAATACAAAAATCATGAAAATCAACATATAATAAACTAAAGAAGGCATACTCTTTAAATATAGTGATATCATCCTTCGTATTTAATTAAAAAGCTCTAATTTTCTAGCACTGGTTTTGGGAAACAACCAGTATGCAATAAAATGAAATATATTATTATAATTTAATAACATACCACATGACAAGGCATTTGCTTATAAACATTTAAAATAACTATGTGAAACAGTCAAATACGGACCCTGGTCAAAGTTGAAAACTCATTTTCTTCAATAGCCATCTATTTCATTCATTTAAAATGTCAAATCATTCCCCAATCTACAGGTTTTTAAATCACTACAATGATTTTCATCCCAATAACTACTTAAAGTAAGATATCAGTTTCCAGAGGAAATTTTAAGTAAATTTTAAATTTTAAGTGTAATTTAACATTATACAATCATGATAAATGCAAATGATGGTCAAGCTAATTTAACATCTAACATTTGAAAAATTTCTCCAAACATCTCAAAGTTTATAATCTTTAGTGATTTTGTGATTCCAACAAAAAACATTTAATTTATCCCCATTTAATTAGAAAGAAATCTATCACTCAAGTTTCTGTAATTTTTCTAGATACACATTTTCTTTTATACTAATTGAGAATTTGGGATTTTTAAGTTACTATTTTCCAATAAGATAGTAAATACTAATCCCTTTTAAGTTGGTAGACCTTTTTTAGCTTAAGACTTGGAATATAAATCAGTATCTACAGCTTAAAAAATAAATCCTAAATTTGGGCACTGATTCATGATAAACTATAAATTCCTTATCTCATAGTCTTCGTAGTTCTTCCTTCCCTCAAAAAAGGATATAGTCAAATATTTCCTCAAAACTTCACATAGTAAAAACATAAATTTTTGACATCCATGATAAATGGATATTTTACAAGTAAAGATTAAGAAGAAATCAAAAGGCATTAAAACAATGGGGCAACTGCAAAGAAATTAAAATAATCCAGCTCAGAAAAAAATTTTCCTGAAAGCAGAAGGGAAGGAGAAGAGTGAAATGGAAAAAAATCAGGCTCCCAATCTGTTCATTTCCCAGAATTTGTGAACAACCTGCTTTCTCTCAACTCTCTCTTTCCCACAAGCATAACCATAACATATCAGTTTTCTACTGAATATAGGTTAAGGGCCATTATAGCAATTGTCAAAGGGCAATCTGTTTTTCTCTTTTGTTTAATGAATAAACACTTTCACCTTAAAAATCAAAAAAAGAAAAACAAGAAAGTTAACACTTTCTTTTCAGACCTGGAGAATGAGCACTCAGTTCTGGAATTTAAAGACGAGCTAGAAAAGATACTATGCTGCCATCTATCTACCTGAAAGGGTAAAAAGAAAATGCAGGCTAAAGCTTTTACTTCAGTGCAGCTGACAGAACACAAGGTCAAAGACTATGTCATCCTTTAACTGTGTCATTATTCTCACAAGAGAGGTGCACAGTAATCATTAATATCATCTCCAAAGACAGGGAACTTTGGGGATCTCATTCCATATCCTAAATAGAAAGGATAACAAAGTGAATGAATGAGGCTCCTGATACCATCTAGCCAGCTTTATACACATAATCAAGAATTGGACATACTTTTTTTTTTTGTTTTAGAGAAAAATAAAAGAAACACAGGGAAGGACTTATTAAAAAAACATTGATTAAGGCAGGATTGTTTGAAGAATATTCCACTGTAAAACATGTAAAACATTTTTTTAAATGTCAATGGTAATAATGGTGACTTTTGTACTGAAATTATTGGTAAATTTTTCTATCTTTATGAAGAAAAACACAACAAATGTCACCTTCAAAAGAATTGCTATAGTAAGAACAATGTTTTACTATTTAGTCTTAGAAATATTTGCTATACAGTTGGAATTTTATAATGGATTTGACCTTAAAACCAATTATTCCAATTACTGCCTCAAGCCTTTTGTTGTTTTCTTATCCAGCAATGACTTCCTTCATCTCTTCATTTGGTTATTCTCTACCTAACCTATAAAGTCCACCATGAGCCTCATTCCCTATAGCATACCAGTTCTCAAACCTGATGGCCACAGCAGTTTTGCACTGCACAACTCCACTGGATACCATCTACATAGACTATGATGTGAGTCTTGCCTCCTGGAGTTACACAATTAGGCAGCAATGATTAGAATCACCTGGGAAGAAATTTTTAAACAAAACGCTATTGCCATTCACACCTATAAAGGAATAGTTTGTATGAGACCAATTCCCTCACCAAGAACACTATTAAAAGCCAGATAAAATCCAATTAATTAATAAGCAAACAGCTGTTTGAAGATACTGGAAAGTAGCCAAACTATCCAGAATTTAAAAGGCCAAGATCTCAGAGAGCAGAAATGCATTAAGGTGACCCTACATTCTGCACTGCTTTTTACCTTAAGGTACCTGCCAATTCATAAGCAGTACTGGATGAAAGACCAAGCAGAACTGAATGCTCAGAGCATCCTGCAATCTCACAGGGGCAGGGAAACAATAACTGGAGGGCACAATCCACATTTAATACCTCAGTTTTTCAGTTGAGACCCTTGAAGGATCACACTGTAGGAGAAAACGCAAACTGAAACTAGTCCTTCACCAAGATAAATCCAGCAACCATAAATCCTTACAAAATATCTATAAGTGCAATAAATTGTCCAAAGAACTGCTATATTAAGACCAATCTTCTGTCATTTAGCATCAGAAATACTTGTTATACAAACCCTTGGTTGAATCACGATGAGCCTTCTCATGTGTTGTCCGAAAAAAAAAAAAGGAGTAAATCACATATGGAGAAAAAACAAACATATCAACCAGATTATCTACAATTTGTCAGATAAAATGGCCAATATGTAATAAAAACTTATCAGGCATGTCAGAAAACAAAGTAAAATATTTAGAAACTGAGAGAGATAAAAAAAAATCAACAGAAATAAACCCACAAGGAGATCTCAAAATTGAAGTTATCAGATGTAGACATTAACCTAACTTTGATTAAAATGTTTATGAAAATAGATAACAAAATGGAGAATTTCACCAGAGAAGTGATCTACGGAAAAAATAATCAAATGGAAACTCTAAAAGCGAAAAATAAAATAACTGAATTAAGAACTCAAGAAAACAGTTTAACAGTAGATTCGAGCACAGGAGCTGATTAGTCAACCAGAAGATAGGTCAATAGAAAATATCCAGACTGAAGCACAGAGGGAAAAAAGAAAATGAAGAAAAGAACACAAAACATATGCAGCGCAATGGGACATATAATTGGAATATACATATAATTAGAATCTCAGAACTGCAAGATAAAAAGTTGGGCAGAAGTAGTATTTGAAGTGATACAGGCCAAGAAATTTCCATAATTTACGAATGACATTAGGTCACAGATTCAAGATGTTACAGAAACTCTCCACTAAAGAAAACACCAGCAAATCACATCACAGAATAACTGCTAAAATACAAAGAACAACAACAACAAAAAAAAAAACTGTAAAAGAAACCAGAGAAAACCACACATTTCAATGGAGTAACAATAAGACCAACAACTGACATTATAACAGAAATGATGGAAATCATAAGACAATGGAATAACATCTTTTCAAAACTGAAAGAGTAACTGCCAACCTATAATTCTGTGCCTTGCAATAAATTCTTCAAAAATTAGGAAATATTAATAAAAAACATTTTCAGGTGAATCAAAATGGGAGAATTTGTTCAACAGACTTGTACTAAAAGGCAGAAAAAAAGTAAGCCCAGAGAAGGCTTAAAAATTTATGAAGACATAAAGGACTAGGAAAAGCAATTATATGTGGATAACACAAAGTGAATATTGACCATATATATATGCATATATATACAACATATATAATATTACAACACATAATGCACAAGCAACAATATCTTCTTGTCATGTGATTTAGTTCTGCATCTATTTTATACCCCACAATACCAAAGATGATGATGGTAGGGTGTATTCTAAGACCACTGAATTCATTAGATGGGCAGTTATCAAAGTACTAACTTACATCAGACTGCAAAAATGATCAGGAATGTTTTCATTTCTGGGAAAACAATAAAAAGAAGAGTAAAAGAAAAAGCCATCAAAAGGGAAAAATTGGAATTTTTTTAAACTGAAAATTCCAAAACAGGCAACAAAAAGAGAAAAATGGGAGCAAAGGACAGAATGGTTAAATAGAAAATAAATAAAAACAATAGAATTGATACCAGTTATACTAAATAAAAATGGACTAAATATTTCAAATTAAAAAACAAAGATTATTAGATTTGTTGGGGAAAAAATAAAACGTCTGCTGTCTACAAGACACACTGAGACATCAGAACCAAGAAAGGTTGAAAGGAAAAAGATAGAAAAAGATATACCATGAAAACACTAACCAAAAGACAGCTAATACAGCTAAACTAATACCAGGAAAAAAAACCACTATGAGGCAAAAATCATTATTATGAATAAGAAGTATATTTTATAATAATACAAGTACCAATCCACCATATAGATGTAACAATTCTAAGTTTGTATGCACTCAGTAATACAGCTGCAAATTCTCAATATCTAAATGAATGAAATGACTAGAATTCATTTTAATGTATATTGAGAGTTGAACATTCATTTGTTTCAGATCCCTGTAATATCTGGGGCTATATAAATTATAAAACACTTTCTAAATTTTAGTTATAATTCTAGTCCCAGAATTTAGCTTTATTCTAGTAAATCTAAGAAAAACACTGCTAAGAAACTTCTGTTTTTATGTATTTAAATTTGTATAACAGAATTGTCTTTTCTTATATTGGGAAACATTATAGTAAACCCTCTTCTCCATATACCTGACTTGATAATGTATAGAAATCATTCATTCAGAGAATATATTTTAAACAAGATTAAAAATACTGAATTCCTCAATAGGATGCAAAATGATTTTGGAAATATCACAACATAACCTCTTTGAGTTCCCCATTCATCACCCCTAATATGATGGTAATTATAAAAGCACCCCACTGAATATAACAAAGATACTATAAGGCTTAACAGGCTAAAAGAACGATTACTGTTCAGCACTACTAGACATAAATAACTCTGTCAGATCCCTAGAACTGTTATACTTTACTGAAGTAGCTTTAATATAACAAATGTGAACTAATTATTTTTCATTTGGTAATATTATTGACTAACATACTATGAAGATTACAAGAAAATCACCTGCATTACTTCTACAACTGATTGCTCTACATAAAATCTGGTTTGACTTTCCAAAATTCAACTTGTGCTCACTTTTTATATATTTTCTTCCTAGTATTTTTGATCTCTTAATAAACTTTTTCTATGCTGCTGGTCTTTTTTCAACATTCAGTATGCTATATATATATATATATATATATATATGTATGTGTGTGTGTATATATATACACATACACACACACACACAATAGTATATTTAGAGAGTATACATATTCAAAATAACCTATAATCAGCTTCTCCATAAAAAAAGTGATTCTTTCTCTAATTGCCATTAATATCTCCAGTTTCTACCATTCATTTGGAGAGGCAAATCAAATTGTAATTTCAAATGTCTTAATCCTTCAGTTAAGTATTATCATTACATCCTTATGTGATTATTAGAATTTCCTTAGTCAGTCAGCAATCTTCCAGTAATAAACAGTTACTCTAAAATGGTGTGTAAATTTTTCATAAAAATTAATAGGCCAAAGAAAATTGTTGCCTTCTTCTGAGAGCTTTCACTAAAATCAAATACAAGTTTAATGTCTATCATATACCAGGTACTTTCACATATATTATCTCATTTGATCTCATTGCTAATCACATTTTAGGAGAAGAAATTACAACTCAGATTAAACAATGTGCCAAAGGTTATACATGTAATAAGAAAAGCTGGGCTTTGCTCCTAGGTGTGTCTGTTTACAAAGCCAAGATCTTTCTACTACTAGACATTAGCAACTTAATGTAAAGAGCAAGACAGTTAATATTTTAGTCTTTGCAAACCATACAGTCTCTGTCACAACTACTCAACTCTGCTGTTGTAGCACAAAAGCAGCCATGGACAATACAGAAACAAATCAGAGTAGCTGTTTTCCAGTAAAACTTTATTAACAGAAACAGGTAGAGGGCTAAATTTAACCCAAGGCCCATAGTTTGCCGATCCTTGCACTACACTACAATGCATTACCTCTTAGATAGCCTCTGTTAGTTTTTCATTAAGATCACTAAATTTTCTTTTTCTCTCACTTTTTAAAAAAATATGACCTTAGTCCTACCAAGCAATTTTATTTTCATGCTTTTCTTATTAGGCTCAATTATTTGAAACAGGTTACTCTGGGAAATATGTATAATCTTTTACATGTTCTAACTATAATACCAATTAAATCTATAAATAAGATAAAATATTTCTAAAACTACAGTACTAGCATGTACTATATTCTCAGCATGAAAATGTTAAATACCTGTATTTATTAATAAAATTCTCCCTCTGGAACTTTTTTCAGTTATTAGTATTTAATTTTACTTGCTTAGTAAACATAATCACTATAAGGCCCCACTAATATATTTAGCCAAGCAACAGCAAATATCCTTTCAATTAATCAAAATGATCATGTATACTAAAAAAATCTAAATACATAGGTAGAACTTAAAAACTTTTTCACTGTCTCTCATCCCAAAATTTAACTGTATGTACCACCACTGAATTTATTTTTTTTAAATATAAAATGTTTAAACAGTATAAACTGGCATCAATAGGAAAGAAAAATTCTCTTCTATATCAGGGGTATTATTCTTTCTCCTCCACCCGCAATTTTGCATCCTCACATGGATACTTGGACATTCTCTCGCTGTTTCACTGTCTTTCTCTTTCTCTCTCTCTCTCTCTCATAGTATTTAAAAAAACACAATCCAAGTCCAAATAAAGTGGAAAAAATAATTGTCAAAAGACATACCAAATCAGGTTGAAATCCCAGCTCTACAACTAAAATCAGATGAACAATCACTTCCTAGCTTTGTGCCTTCAGTACCTTATTTAACTTCCATTAGTCTCTGTTTCCCCATTTACAAAAATGAAGTGGAGGGGAGAATCATACCTACCTCATGTGGTGGTTGTGGACATTAGAGTGAGAATGAAAATGAGATGCCCGTAGCACAGCACGGACATATAGTCAAGGAATCAAAAATTCTATTTGATGCTATTACCACCACCACCACCATCACCATTTTGGGCAAGTCTTAACATCTACTGCAGATCTTCTACAAAAATGGGAAAACACTGCCTCAAATAGTATCTTATAAGGATAACTTTTTAAAGCATCCTGCAAATTCATTTTATCATTATTGTTAAAAGTGAAAAGGGAAAAAGTGATCTTTCTGAAGAACATAACTGTTCCTTTGAGAGCCTTTAAAAATTAAACTAATTGTATATTTTTATTCCAGAAAAATAAGAAGTTAACATTTTACCTTTGTTTTTCATTATTTTAGATATTTTTAAGCCAAGACACATATATTGAAAGATTGAATATGTTGATTTCTAAAGAAATCCACCAATAAATAATCATAAATGGATTTGGTTAAAAGGTAATGTCAGACTAGAGTCTACTTTCTCAATCCCAATATATTTTAAAATTCACCAATTTGGGGGTATATTTTTGTTGTTTTTTGTTTTTAATCTTCTGCACTTAAAAGAATCACGTTAATAATTATTGCTACAGCTGTTCTAACATTAGTGCATATAAACATTTCTTACCAAATTACGCTTTTTTAGTGGAAGAAAATAATAATAGTGGCAGAAAGAAAACATCAGTGCGTAGGAAGTAAGAAGTTCAGTGTAGAAACACAACTGCAGAAAAAGCCAGTGATTATCTTCACCAACACAATTGTTAATCCTGAAGAAAAAAAAATGAAAAAGAAACAATATTTTAAACATTAATAAGATGTTCATTTCAGGATCCGTGAGACAAAAAATAAATACAAATAACTTCACATATGCTTAACTTGATGGAGATATGCTAATGCCACTCAAACCTAAAAGAAAACTGTGCAAAGATATAAATATACCATCTTATATTTGTAAGGCATTACTTTACAAAGGAAGTCCACATATATGATCCCCCTTCAACTCACAACAACCTCAACCCAGTTAGGCAGGAAGAGCAGATGGTCGTCTCCTTGTCTCATTGATATGGAAACAGAAACAAAGGAGTTAAGCCACTAGCCAGAGCACACACAGCAAAAATGGGTCCAAGAGAGCAAGAACCCTCTTTTCCTGTATATTACTCTTCCATTACAGCATTCCAGCTGGGGAGACCAATTTGAATGCTCTAAAGTAAAATAGCTTAAACTTGCCACTCTACCATAACTGCTAAGCCTTTCCAATTTTTTTTTACTACAAAAATCCCTGGTTGCTGAAAATAAAAATGTATTCAAAAGCATTTACAAATACTTAGAGCCATACTTCCACCAATACAATAGTAAACGCCAGGGAAAAGGATTAATGCTATAATCCAAAAATTTTTAAGGCTAATTTAAGCAGAATATTTTATTGTTCTAATTTGTTGTACCCAAATTTTCAAAGTACTTTAAATTCCAGCAGAAAACCCTAGCTCAAAACTATAAATTACCTTGCACAAATGTTTTCATTTCAAAATAGCATTATACTGTCACTAAAAAAAAAAAAAAAAAAAAAAAAAAAAGATATAACATGTTCCAGTTCTAACTTACAATTGTTCTTTTTGAGGTATGTCATCAAAGTCAAACAGAACTGAAATGAAAAATCTTTTGGAGGCATTTCTTACACTTAAGAGCACATGCTTTGTAAACAAGAAAATTTTACTGGTTTGTTATCTGCAAGCCGAGCTATAAGAGAAGTGTGCTTACCTATGCACTCAAAAATGCTCTTAACAGCTGCAGCATGAAAGATGGCTTATCCTTGTCCAATCCTTCCTATCCTCAAAAAGTTTGAGAAACAATTACTCTGATCACAGCATACTTCTTAACCAGAGAGCTTTAAAAAGCACTAAGGTACTCAATCTATCCGTAAGAGTTCCTTTTGTAACATTTAAACTACTTAGAAAGAATGATCAGAGCAAGAAATATAGAAAACTTGGAGGCAATCTGAGAATTAACCTCTAAATCTAAAGATGTTAGGCAGTTAAGATAATGCAGTTCCTCAAAAATTCTGCTTAGTTACAATTTACACTGTACATTTCCCTTAGTCTCTGAACATCTCAGAAGTGCTCTATTAGGAAATTCATTCATGAAAATTTCTAAATCATTTAGGTCCCTTGTCTACCCTCCTTTCTGATACTCCAATCTCTTTCACTTCCCCTTCCCTCCTACCAATATTCTGAAAAGTTGACTAAAATTGTGAAAGCCTAGAAACAGATAAATCACCCCCATGTTAGAATTTAGGTTAAATAGCACTTTCTTTGGTCACTAACAAGTTAGTCTATATCCCTTAAAAATAAATAAATATCACTAATTTCTACAAAAACATTTCCTAGTTGACTGTTTTTTTTAAATTTTAAACTACTGAATGGAAGCATAAATATCCAACTGTACCATGAACATTTATATTTTTAGTTAACCAAAAACACTACTATAAAAAGTGCTTAAAATTAAGTTTTTCAGTGTGATTACCACTTATCTGAATACATGTCTTATCTAACTTTTAAAACTGTATTACTACTGTGATGGCAAATAGATCACTGAGCTTTAGAAAATTACTTGGGAATTAATCTGTTTAAATGCAAGGCACATTTTTTGAACACCAACTCCGTGTCATATACTATGCTATCTTGTTGACAGTCTTAGACAATTTTTTAAATTCTTATATAGTAACAAAGTGTAAGGTGCTCTTATTTTTTCCTAATCTCAGGAAATTACCTTATATTTAAAACATCAGTTTATAGTCAAAACCAAATTTCCACTAAAAGTTTAGTAATTAGTTGTCTATCAAAATAAGTTATCAAAAATAAGGGAAACTCTAAATTGATTAGCATTATAAGACAAAGCTAAATTCTACTCTTGAGTCAACTTTAGATAAATGCAGTTATAAATTTAACACATTAACTGCCATGTGAGTTGTATTTAACTCACACTAGTTTTGAGCCTTGGGCCTCATGAGGCATATGTAACTCACACGTTCTCTTTACCTTGGGAGCTGTGTGGTGCGCAGGCAACTCACACTGCCATGCTGTAGCATACCTGTTACGTGATGGCTGGTCCCCTGGGCAAAACTCTGCAACTGGTTTGTGAAAATCTTACTTGTTGATGTCCTTATTGCTACAATTAATACTGACAATTTAATTGATTTAATTGCATATAATTCACACACAGAAAATTAAAAAAAAATTCATTAAATTGGAAAGAATCATTTTGTTTTCAAAGTTTTTATTCTATTTTTGTAATAAAACACTAGCCCCAAGGAAAAAAATTTTTTTTCTGTTGTGGCAGTCAATGTGGTAAGAAGCCTATTATGCAGTTAACTTTGTTAACTTTGTATATATGCATACATGTGTGTACAAATACTCTATATATGTACATAGATCTGTTTATAAAGTGCTATACTATACCAGTTTAAATATTTATACAGAGATCCAATGCTAGGAAAACAGAATTAAATACAATATCTTCTTCACAGATTTTCGTGACAGCTTTGAAATGAGTTACAATACAGAATTTTCACAGCATTTGTTTTCGAAAATTCTATTCCCCAACTGAACATTTTTTTTAATATTACAAGAGAGCCCCCTATTGACCAAAACTGTTGAAAGTTCAGCAGAATCAGCAAATTATCCTTTATACACATCCAACATGCGTATAATGCTAATACATATATCCAATACATAATACTTTAAAAGGCTTAGGGGATAATATGGGGATTTTCAGGGTATCTGAAATGTGTTATTAATTAAACAAATAGAAAGGGGATGGAAACACTTGGATGTACATGGTTTATCATGACTAGAAATAACTACTATTTAAGTTCTTCCTGCTTGTCAGATACTATACTAAACGTTTTACATACCCTGCCTCATTTAAAACAAGCACCTTAGTCCTTCTGTATATTTGGTTGCATGTTAATTCTTAGTTTTCTGCTCAAATCTCTCCTTACCCCAAAAGATAGGATTTCTGTGGAAAAATGACTTTGGGAGGTGATAGAACTATATGATCAAATAAAGATATCCTTATTAAGATTTTTTAAAAACTGTATAACTTTAATATAACTTTTGTCTACAACTAAGTCCTAAGATTCACTTTTACTACATTTTTTTTTTTTTTTTTGCTAAAAGTGAATTATTCTTTTTTTTTCTTACCATGGACAGTGGTGATCCATTCTCCTTACACAGTGGCCACAGCGGCTGCAGTGATGGGAACGCTTTGGTCTCATCAAATTACACTTGTTACATAATTCCCAAAACTCCCTTTCTAGAGAAGAAAATTAAGATCCATTTAATGAAGGCAAAAGAGTAACACTAAAATTTAGCAACAAATGTTTAGAGGATTTTTATAGGAAGTCTTCGGTATATATTTCATAAGAGATTTTTCTTCTTCTAAGCGTGTGTAAACGTGTTTGGTATAAATGTTGCCGTTCTATTTTATGTATGTCTTATTTTGTGTTTCTATAATTTTAAACACTATAAAAATAAAACACTATTTTTATAGTCAAAGTAAGGGATAAAAAAACAAAGTACTTGGGTTTTGGATAAAAGTAAAATCCAATGACAAAACCCTAAAGTGCAACCAAATTATTTTATTAAAACACAATTTTATGTAAACCAATTAATTTCTAGAAATTTTATTTTCTAAAGACTCTAAAGAAGAAATAATGCTGAGGCCTGGTTTTCCTAAACCATTTAATTTTTAAAATATCAATAGATTCATTTGGAATATGTGTAGGAGCAGGTTGAAGAAGGGTGGCACATGGTCTTAAGAGGTATCAGAATAGTTTCAGTAGTGAAGAAGGTGATAAGAACTTTACTATTTAATGGAAATAAAGGAGTTCTTTACAAAATTAGGAACTACCACCAGAAGCAATTCCCTCTAGACTGTAGTGAAAAAGCACACTGTCAGTTCCACACTAACAACATGAAGTTTGTGTAAGAGAAAAGGCATTTGTTTTCTTTATAAATTGCACTAATCAGATCCAGAAGAACTCTGCATCATCTTCCAAGATAAGACAATTGCTTTATTATACAAAATATATCTTTTTAATATTTGTTGATATTGAATTTTACTTTTACAAAATTCTCAAATTTTTATCACTTATGTTTAAACTACCCCATAACTTCATTAAAAGTATGGGCATAGTAAGATTAATCTAATTCTGAATATTATATTCAGAATGGGACCCTAGCACACAGCAGGTAGTCACTAATGCTTGCTGTACTAGGAAAAGTTTAAAATAAAAAACAATAAAAGATTCTAAATAAATGTAAAGAAAATAATGATAGGTAGTATTCGATTTTCTAAAAAGATATCCTATTTGAATTCTATTATTTTAGCTTACTGGCCAGGAGTAACATCAACATACTAGTATTTTATATAGTAAAGTGTTAGAAAAACATTCTGCTCTAGATTTCTCTGAAGAAACCTATATCAAATTAATTGTTTATTTTAATAATATAGAAGTTGAGAAATTATCTTTTACACTTGAAATCTCATTTTAAAAGAAAATCTTTTTATTTCTTATAGTTCTTATTTCAATGAAAACTCATAGGAAAGTAATATTAGCTTAAGTTAGATACAATTAAACTAGTATTATTTAACTATAATTGAAATGAAAACTCATTTAATATGTAGCATATTATAATGTCACAAGCATATCATTTTTTCCAATTAGATCAATGCTCCCAAACATCCCAATGTTAAAACTTTGAATTAATACATCTCCATGAATACAGATAGGGAGGAGACTCTCCACAATGAGCCAATTTTTGCTCAAAGGCAACATAAAAACTTTGTTTGTAAATGAGTACCTTAAAACATAAATACAGAGTATTCATTATATTCTAGAGAATAAACTCATTTCATACCTAAAATGTTGTATGCTCAGAAAAGAAGAGAGCATTTGGCTATAGTCAGAGAAAGCCTATAATTCTGTAGTCTAGACCACAGATTGGCAAACTATAGTCTGCAGGCAAATCCAGCCCACCACCTGTTTTTGTATGATCTGTAAGCTAAGAATAATTTTTACAATTTTAAGTGATTGAAAAAAATAATAATTTGTGACATGTAAAAATCATATGAAATTCAGATTTCAGCATCCATAAACAAAGTTCTATTTGCTACACCCACTCATTTACATATTGTCTGTGGCTGCTGCTGTGCTACAGTGGAAGAGCTGAGGAGTCGTGACAGAGACTGTATGGCCCATAAATCTAAAAATATTTACTATCAGGCCTTTACAGTAAAGAAGAGCTTGCCAGTCTGTGGTCTGGACCATAAATTTGTTTAAAGCAAGAATGTAAACCATTACTTTAGCTAAAGTGAAGATACTACATAAGTATCTAAAATGAGAAATACCTATAAAAACTCAGTTTCACACATAGGCGCAAGCATACGTCCCTGTGTGTTCAGGGCACAAAGAAGAAAATCACTATTGTAAAAGTCTATAAATTTAATTAATCATCCTCAATGTGTTTTTGTCTTCTGTAGCAAGGGAAAAAAATCTATCCAACTTTACATACCCTACATATCTATAAAGTATTTTAATCTTTTCCCTTTTCTTCTTCAGGGTTTACTCATATCCAAATAGGATCTTGGTGACTGATAGATTCTGTTGTTTAATGATTACCTACCTAGTTTTGTACTAGCCACCTAATAAAATAAAGCCTACGGGGAAGAGAATTCAACTGATAATGCATGGCAGCCATAGAAAAATTAAAAGCTAACACATATATTTTTAAGGGCTAGAAAAATCCAAACATAAAATGAAATAAATTAAAAAGACAAACTCCATAAACAATTGAGGTTCTTTAATGTGAGTAAATAAGTATCACATTGTTTAATCTGGATCTTTATTAATGCTGTAAATGTCTGAATGTATATAAAGTAATGCTTGCGTTGGTTTTGTATATCCCTCAAAAAGGAAGGAATCACCCTCTATTTGAGTCTATTAAAAGACTAACATTTTCAGGGGCCCTTTCTGAATTAATATATTTTAAGTCACAAAGTAATGTTTTGGGGAGAAAACTATTACTCAAAACTACCAAAATCAATACAAGGTTTGGGTCCTAATAGAGGTTCCCTGACCTAATCAGTAATCAATACAAGAAATAAATGTCAATAAGTCTCTTATAAATTGTATTTAGAAAAACAATATAAACGGGAAGAAAAAAGCAAAACTCTAAGTGAATACCCTACCCTGATCATTAAAGGCTCATACATCCTAATAGCTCAGGGTAAAATTTCGAGGATCGCATCAAAACATGATATATTTTTTAAAAAATTAGAAGGAAGATTTTGCTCTGTAACATTGTGTCAAAAATGGCTCTAGTAATGACAAAAACACTGATGTCAAACATGTAAATTAGGAACTTGATAAAAAATGTTCTAAAGTTGTTTGCGGTGATGGCTGTACAACTCTGTGAATATACTAAAGCCACTGAATTATGAACGTTAAATGGGTAAATTATATGGCATAT
Organism: Lepilemur ruficaudatus; assembly: GCA_963574885.1. Lineage (NCBI taxonomy): Eukaryota > Metazoa > Chordata > Mammalia > Primates > Lepilemuridae > Lepilemur > Lepilemur ruficaudatus. The sequence goes on from CAUYRT010051202.1 coordinate 28,355, forward strand.
AAATTATATTCAATAAAGCAGTTTTAAAAAAGTTAAGAGCTTGAATAAAATCATTTCATAAAATGTAAAGGTGATTAAAGAGAATTATTTCTAACTTAAGGCATTATTTTATATTCGTTATTTCAAATATGCATGTGAATAATTCAAATAATATAAACACATAATGATTTCATTTGACTATTTCATCTACGTGCCCAAAAGTTTATAAAATTAAATTCTGGAGATCTTCTTATGGTAAAATGGAATATTCTCTTATATTCAAATTGCCTCATATTTAGTGGGTAGCATACCTACTAAAAGTCATTCTGTTTAAACAAAAAACAAAGGCATGTAAAATATTTCAGAGTAATTCAATAAAAATGGTTAAAATCATAAACATATCAGAATTTTAAGTTTCCTTTTCTGAAGAATTCAAATATATGAAACTGTTCAACCTTCAATCATTTCTTAACACATGGCACTATTCTATAGTTTTGATTCTTTAGTTATGCTATATTATTTTTCACTGCTAAAATTTTTTTTTACTAAGTTAAAATCATATTTACAAAAGAATCAGGCAACCAACACCAAAAAGTACATGAAGACTTAAATTTTCCCCAGAATCATAGCAAAGGTAAATAGAGAGCTGAAATTAATAATCTGTATATAGATCCACGGTAAAAAGATGAGGGAGACAAGAATTTGGGTCTTCTGGGTCTCACACCACCTCTACAACAACCAGCTGTATGATACAGGAAGGACAATCTACACGCCTGACGACCCAGCCTACCTACCTCATAAAATAAACATGAGGGTCATATGATATGAAATACCAAAAGACTTTGGAGGAACACTAAAATATGATAAATAAATGTATTTTTTTTGACTGGGCAAAAGAGAAGTTTCTTAGAATCAGTGAAAAAAAATAGGCCACATGTCAACTGAGATAAGATAGTATATAGACATCCAGTCAGCAAGATGACATGGTGTCCTCCATCACTACAGTCTATAAACTAAAAGTAACACATTGGATGAGGACTCAGTTTGGCCTTCGGATTTAATGTATTTGGTACTCACAATGTTTTTAATATTTTAAATTAGTTGCCAACTCTGTTTAAAATCATAAACTTCCTCATAAATTTTGGGATTCCCTGTTTTCTCTTTAAAATGTTTAAGATCCAACAACCTAATGGTATGACAACTTCACTGTAGCTGAGTAGAGTCCAATCTGGCCCAGCTCACTGATTTGCAGTGTCTGCAGCATGCAGGCATTTGAGTGTTTGACCACTGCAAACTAAAGAGTTCAACAGAAATGGGTCTTGAGTTAGAAAAAACTTGCTGCTTTGATTTTCTGGAGCCACTGGATTTTATAGTTCAAGTAGATAACACATGCATGCAATATTTTAAAGAGCTTCTGGCTAAGACAATTGGGAAGAAGACAGATTCTGTACGGATCGCAGAGTGCCAACCTCCCCAACCCCGTCCCTGCCTCAAGACAGACAGACAGACACACACACACAGACACACACACACACACACAGGCACTCACCCACACAAACTGCTAAGTGACAATGCTACTGTTTCTATTAGTTAATAAAACTAAATATTCAATATAGTGTTCAAAAACTTCTATAGCTACACAAACATCAGTTTAATAGTCCCATTTAATCTCTAAATTTGCAGGGCCAAATAAGACCCTTAAACGATGGGTCTTGAAACACAACAATCAGGATTTAAGACAGGCTCTATAAGTGACTTGTCACTTAATCTAATTTCGTAAGGTATTACCGCATTGGTTCCCAAACTTTGCTATAAATTGGAATCACCTGGGTTCTTTCAAAAATACTGATACCTGGCTCCTACCTCCCAGGCATTCTGATTTAATTAATTTGGTGTGCACCTTGGACCTGGACATTGAGATTTTTGAAAGCTCCCCAGGTGATTCTAATGTGTAGTAAGTTTGGAAGCCACTAAATTATTATAAAAAGTATTCTAGTTCTATTAATATCATGTTCTTCATAGACATACAAATTTCTTACTAGAAGAAAGTGCAGAGTTCTCAAAGCTTATACAGCAAAAAGTCAAAAAGTAAGACTCAAAGAGGAAAGAAGACAAATGAGGTCGTACTATATCTAATATGTAATAAAATAAGCAATATATTTTCAATTCATTTTGTGGTTTGAATGGTTATTATGCAACAGGGGGATCAAAAATCACTTTCAACTGACACTAGAGTAAAAGGTTTTCAAATTTTTCATTGACTTGTTAGAACTTGGAGAAATATAAGCAATAATACCCATAATATTACAAATATTTACGCCAAACAATGTTATATTTACAATATAATGAGGTAAGTGGCAACATCAAAATTTCTTTGTTAAGTAAAAATATAATTTCTCAGATAACTGTGTATCATTCAACAAATATTTACTGAGCATCTAAGTGACAAAGATTCTTCTGGACACTAAGGGTACAGCAGAATCCAACAGAAAACAACACAAAAAATCTACACCTTCACAGAGCTTTTATATAATAAATCTAGAATGGGAGGATGGAGACAAACAAATCAGTAAACTGAAAAGGAGAGCCAAGAAGTCAGGGGAGTTTGCAATTTTAAATAGAGAAGTCAGAGAAGAAACACATGAGCAAAGACTTAAAAGTGGTGTTATATGACATATATAACTATTAATAATACATATTTAAGGCAATAAAATATATTAATAAAGATAATAATTTTGGCACCAACAAAACTGATAAATCAGAAGACTACCATACCTCCATGTGGGATCTTAGGGTTCTCAGGGAGTCTTCCTGGATCAGTTATTGAGGCCCTCACTAAGGCAACCAGACAAAATATGGCAATGCCATAGAATACTTTAAAATAAACAAATTAAATAAATAAATTAGTCATTTATCCTTCAAAGCAGTTTATCAACAAGCATATTTAAAGTTTAAAATGTAAATTTTAATCAACATTATCAGGATAATTTCCAAAAGCTAAGATGGAAAAATTAAAACACTAATTGATTTTACTCACCAAATAATACTGCCAAGAGGACTATCTTAAACAAACTAATTTAAAATATTATTTTGCATGAAAATAACTGATAAACTTATTATAAATCAGATTGTTTACTAACAGTGATTCCCCATTTATACCATTATTATGTTACAAATAAATGCGCTCCTTTTTAATTACTACATATACCATATTTGAAAGGTTCAAAATACCATTTTAAAAAATTTTCTACAATTGTGCTGTTCCATTAACTGGCTATCTTCAAAATTACTCTGATTAGTGATGTTCAATTGCCCCTTTTGATGGATCTTAAGATACTTAATTTGACGACAAAGAATTAGAAACTTTTGAATTTTAAAATTAGTAGCCAGAAAAAAATAATTGTAAGGGAAACAAATTCAGTCACCGTAATTCTACATTTTTTACTTAATTAATAAGAATATAAGCATTTTGTTGGGGGAATAAAAAAAAACACACTGCAAATGTAAAAGGAAACAGTCTGAGTGCTCAGTCCAGGTCTGACTGCATGGTACTGGTCAGTTTTATCATTTGTACAATAGATTAATATTTCCCATAGCTCTTGTGAGGTCAAAATGAGGTAATATACATGTAAACCCTAAATACCATGCACACGTAAAATACAGCATGTCGACTAAGTATTTTAATCATAAGCAAGCCATCACCAATTGACAATAGCACAAAATTATTATCCAGAAGTTCAAAGTGTTATCATAAAACTTCATAATCAATAATTTTAGCATCAAGAAATTCTTATTTCTCAGTATCATATCCATTCTCAAAACTTCCAATTTACAATTAAGTACACAAGAGAAACATTAAAAATACACACAAACACACAAGTTATCACCATTGTGCCTTTTTTTAAAACAAACCTGTCTTTATATGTTTTGTACCATTAGATAAATATAGACATATCACTTTTACCTAACTCTGCATATATATAAACGCCACTCCTCTTTTATAAAACTTGCATAATTTATCAAATAAGCAAATATTAATAACACTACTAAAGTATCAAATATGTTAACAGGAAGGTTATCATAGTGGCACTATATTCCAAAAACACTCACAATGAGAAAAATCTTTAATTATACAAGAAAATAAGGATCCAGAAACTTACTTATTATTAATATGCCTGGAATGTGTCCTTCTTCGTAGTGAGGAAAGAGGACAATTTTGGGAATTATAACAATATTGTATAACCAGACAAAGACAATCAAACCCATGCAGCACCAACCATGTGGGTCAACAACAAAGTGAATCCGGAGACCCATTTTGCAGTCTATAACTGCCTGCCAACCCACAAGGAAAGATGATCCTAAGGAGAAGGAAAAAAAAATTACTCACATAGAAAAAATTATTTGATCAAAGCAAAACTGCATTTCTGGCAACTATAAAATGGTATTTGTTGGGGTTTTTGGATATTTGATTATTTTTTAAACAATAAACACTTTGGAAAACAAAGAGACCTTTCAGGATATTCAAATTTCACCATAAGTTTCAAATAATTTCAGTTTTTCATTATGAATTGCTATCAAAAATATAAATTGGCATTATCTACTGAAGTTAAAACACAAGTTTCTCCTTAACCCGGCAATTCCATGTGTAAATCCAAAAGAAATAAGTACATGTGTCCACTAAAATATAAATAAAAAATTTTAGTAGCTTTAATCTTAAGACTAATGATCACACAAGTCAAAATAGTGGTTATCTTGTAGTGGGAGAAGTATCTATTAACTGGAAAGGCACATGAGAGAACCTCTGAGAGGCTAGAAATGTTCTTGACCTGGGTGGTACTTTATGGGTATATACAATATATAAACATTTACTGAGCCATACACTTAAGATTTGTGCACTTTAATTTTAAACCATGATAAAATTTTTAAAATCATTTTGAAAAATTACAACATAGAGAAAAGTAATTAAAAATTGCTAAAAATATTAAAATTCATAGAATGAAGCCCAACCAATCTCACTGCTACCAATTCAAGAAGACTCCTGTGTAAATGAGGCTTTTTCTCAGTTGAGTGTTAGCAATCTGCCAACAGATCTCCCAATGAGCTACTTAAAAGAGTTAAGATACTTCTATACTTATGGTACCAAAAAAGTGATAAAATATATCCATACTTTAGTAGATATAAAGCTTAAATAAGAAATTACTGTATAGGGTCTAGAGGGCACCTTTTACATAAAATATAATGGTATAATATAATAATAAACTAGGACAATGGTTCTCAAATCTGTAAGAAAACCAGAATCACCTGGGAAGCTTTTTAAAAATACATATCCCCAGACTCCATGCCCGGTCTACTGAATCATTATTCAGCTTCATAAAGCTCAAAAACCAATAAAATGTTTTAAAATGCTCTCCAGGTATCGGATACAGCTAACTGGTATCTAAGAACCACTGGCCCATGGAACTTCACTAAGCCTTTAATGTTACAGCAATGAGTTGACCTTAGTTTAACAAATATTGAGCCTCCACTATATACCAGTCACTTACTAGACGCTATAGAGACAATGAATAAGACATGGTCCTTGGTTAAAGGAACTAACTATCTAATGGGACAAAGAATCATAAAAAAGGTTTAAGGTTTAATATCATAAGTTCCAGATTTGTGGACAAGATATTAGCAGGGGCACAGAAGATGTGGATTAGTTAACTTAGGGTTCAAGCAAGACTTCCTGTAAGAGATGAAACCTGAGTTCAGTCTTAAAAGATGAATAAAAGTTATCCAAGCAAAGAAAAGTAACAATACTGCAAACAGAAGAAAGAGCAGGAGGTATACAAGAGTAAAACTTGTGGGAAGTATTACAAATTGCCATCACAAATCATAAAGCTTTCTGTGGAGAGTGAGTGATGAAAAATATGGGACTATATCATGAAGACCATAAAGATGCCATGTTAGAATGCTAAGACTTCATTCTTAAGCACTGGAAAGCTATTGAAGCAGGGGATTAACATGATGAAATTTATACTTTAAATAAATAAATTATTGAAGCTCTGTTGTGGAGGATAAAATTAAACACAGAAATCAGTTAGAGAAGAGAAGACAAAAGCCAAAATTAATTTTGAAGAAAGGACCAATTGAAGAAATAGAATTAAACCAGTGAGTCTTTCTGATTTATTAGATATTAGGGAATACAGAGGAAGGAGTCAAGGATGACCCCCATATTTTCAGTTTATATCACGGACTACTTTATTCTAAGAATAATTTATAATGGCACCCCAAGGCTCTTGTCAATGTTCTTCAAAGCTATAAAATTATTGAAACAAAGAAAAAGAGAATAAGGAATATTTAATTTTAAATGAATACTCCCATTCTCTCATCCCTAGATCCTACAAATATTGGGACAGCAGAAAAAAAGGTAAGAACTCAAGTACAATCCCACCCAACAGTTTAAATCAGACATGTTTCAAATTGGTTCTTGCGTACAAACTCTAAAATAGACAAAATCCTAAAAAAGTAAAAGTTGAATTTCCTTACCTTTTAATTAGAAAATTAAAAGACCAAGTAGTACCATTAAAGGGAGGAAAGTCAGAGAGGACAAAGCAAGCTATCTAATTTGCGAGGTATCATTATTTCAAAAACTATAACTCAAATACAAATGGAAAGCCATCTACATAGCTAGAAAAAGAAACATTTAAAAAAATGTTATTTTTCTACAGTCTTGCCAACAATCAAGTGCTAAAAGAAATGACAGAAGGCTCTGTCTCTCAACATGATCAATATTACTAATTTCATGTACCTTTCTTTTAATGTTTCAGTTCTATTTAGGACTAAAAAACAGAATATGAATTCCAATAATTAAATTGGACAGAGTAATTTCATTACTTAGTTCTAAATTTATTAGAATTAGAAAGAGAAAAACATACAAGCATGCAAAACAAGTGGCAAAATTATCAAATACTCATTCATTTCTGCATTTTATATTTATTCTCCCCTACCAGAGAATAACCAATTTTTCTTTATCACTAGAAGAGATCCCTCACAACAGAAAATATTACATAGTGAAAGTATCATTTAAAATGTGTCCATTTCTCCTGGACGTAAACATACATAGATTACAAGTTCTAAAAGAAAAAGCATCCCCAAGGAAAAGTGAGCATAGGATAGAAAAATAAAACAATGAACAAATAAGAGGTTGAATATTTTTTAAATACCTGATTAGTAAAAATTAATGCCATATAATCCTTAAAATTGTGTTGTAGAGAAGAAAACAGAAGTCTTCCAAGAGCTCCAAATCAGATTACAACTACAAATGCGTAACTGGTAGAATTGCAAGATCTCTCCACTCAGTTAGTATCTAGCAGGCGTGGCTTAGGGCTGAAGAGAAACTATTACACATCCTGAGCAAGAACCCACCTAAACACAATGCTGTTACTCGGTCTGGCATTTATAAAAAGCTAGAGATTCCAACATATTAATTTGTATATTAAATGGTGAGCTCATAACTCAAACTTTGATGTAACTAGACAGATATACTGGTACTGCAACATTTTTTAAGATTGCTGTCTGGTAACTATACTTGAGTGCAGTGACTAACTTCATAATGATGTAAATTACTACAGCACAAACTTTTTAAAAAGAAATTATAATTCAGCTCTAATAAACTAGACAAAATATTTACAGTGTTCAAGTTATTCCGATGGAATACCACCTTTCCTTTTTTTTGCTTTTTCAGGCAACTGTATTGCACCACCTATTTTCTTCAAGAAGAATACTCAAGTCACTATAAAAAGAAAATAACCGACAACTACTATATGACAAAAAAACTATAACATTGGTACGCAGTTTTAGGAAATAACAAAGATTAGCTAATAGTTAACAAGAAATCTAGCTAAACGGTTACCTCTAAACTGGTAGTATTATCTGATTCTCTATATAGCCAGAGTGGTCTTATTACTGTTCCATGAACACGAAAAATATATTCCATCACACATTCCTCCTGTCTGAAATATCCCAACCACACCGCTTACTCTATTTATCACACTTCAATGCCAATTTGAATTTCACTCTCCATATGAAAATTTTCCTGGCACCTCAGTTCACAGTGATTTCTCTTTTTCTTATAAATATTATTAAAAGGAAAACTACTCGAAGAAAATAGCAAGTGGTTTTATAATCTTGGAATGAGGAAAGCCTTCACAATCAAGACCCATAGCCACGTTCGAGCACATAAAAACCAACATTTCTGAAGCCCAAAGCACACCAAAAACAAAGTTAAAAGACAAAGCATCCCTGGAAAAAATATTACAACACATGATTGATAAGAGTTATACAAAGTAAATATATAAAGAGGAAATTCACAAAAGGAAAAAAATCCAATGGCTAATCATTACTGATTAGGAAAATCTGAAATAACTTGTATATTTTTCATCCATTGTACAGAAAAACTTTTAGAAAAACAGATGCTACCCAATATTGAGAAGGCACAGAAAATACGACTCTCATACATTACCGGTATGTGTGTAAACTGATATAATCATCTTGGGAGGGCAATTTGGCAGTATGTATCAAAATGTAAAACCCTTTTACCCAGCAGTTTTATTTTTAGTAATACCTACAAAAGTACTCATGAGACTGTACAAGTATATAAAAGTACATACAAGGATGTACAAGGATACAGCACTTTTTGTAATTACAAAAATGTGGCACAACCTAAATGTCCATGTAGGATGAGAATGATCAATAAATTATATCCATAGTGTAAACTATTTCCAAGCTACTATAATTAAAAAAAAAAGAAGAAGAAGAAGAAAGGGAGGCATATCTAGATCTGCATATGACTACTCATAACATATTGTTGAGTGAATAAAACAAGTTACATTGGCTAAATCTATGGGATTTGGGGTGGACTTTAACAGTGTTTTTTCTGGAGGGAGGGGGGATAAAGATAGACTAGAAAGAGACATAAGAGAACTTTCTGTGGTGCTAATAAAGATCTATCTCTTGATATGGAGTTTGAGTTATACAAGTATACCAATTTGTCAAAACCCAGCAAATGAACCTTTAGGATTACACTTACATGTACACTTAAGTGCATTTCATGGTATGTCAATTTACCTTAAAAAAAGCTGTAAACCAATATTGAACTTTAGTTTATGATGTGTATGTAATATATATATACACACACACACTTACGTATGTAGGGGAGAAGTGTACTGATATCTGCAATTTACTTCAAAATGTATCCAAAAGAAAAATAGCAAAGAGTACTGATAAGTGGACAGCAGGATACATGAGCATGTGATGAAGTTCAGTAAAATATTGGCAAAGAATCTTAGTGATGGGTATTCATATGTTACACTAGAAAATTCTTTCAATACTTCTGTTTGAAATTTTTCAAAATTAAATGTTAGGGAAGCAAGTTACAGAACAGTTTGTATAGCATTTTTTGTTTGAAAAATATATGTATATGTGTAAAACTAATTTCTGCATATGCACAGAAAAAAAGTCTGGAAGAAAACATACCAATTGAGGTTTTAACAGTGATTATCACTGAGCTGAGGAAGGAAAGAGTCATGAAAAGGAAGGCTTTCACATTTATGTATATATTTATGTGTTCTTCTAAGTTTATCAACAAATGTGTACTTCTAGATTCTTTTCAACCAACTAAAAAGTAGAGATAGCCTAAGGGACACCAACCTTACAAACAAAATGTTTAATTTAAGCCTCTCTTTATCATGATATGTTATCCTTATATTAAATGCTTTTAAAATTAGTATTTTTAAAATGCAGTATGAAAGGATCAGCTGCATAGTTATATAAGATTTGTAATTCAGAAAGATGTTTCTGAAACTTGTATTATTTACAGATTATTTTTCTCTATGGAAAAAGTCTTATTTAAGAAAACATGCTTAGTTAAAATTTAATATGAAAACTTTTAAATAAACACAAAGCTACTACATTTGCTAATGAATAATTAAGTGCATCTAAACATAAGACTCCAAGGACACTATGCCACATAATTAAAAAACATATTATGTAAAATCAAATGCAAACTTACCACTGGAAAATTCACTGAGATGTGTTGTAATTTTTCTGGTACTTGCATTTAGAGGTTTTCTGTTGATTCATTCTTTTTTAAATTACTTCCCACTAAATGGATCTCTCTTCAGTACCAATTCTCCATGAGAACCTATCAATGGTTTAACAAATAATGATCTCTCACAAAGATAAAAACTATAAGCAGCTAAATATTCTAACTGAAAATGCCAATTACGAATGTTTTAAATTTAGAAATAAGAAAAAATATTTCAACATCTGATTCTGTGCTTTCATATCCCACCCATCTCCCCAGAATTTGATCACCGTTATACATAAAAGTTCTCCTTTGAAACCTCCTAATTTCCATAAAATCAAATAAATGGCATTTGGGCTTCATCAAACTTCCTTGACCACAAATCACAAAATAACAATAGATTCGGCTGGAAGTATCTAATAACAATTGATAACAGAGAATAAAGAGTTTAAAATACAAGCTTTAGTTTAAAAAGCTTTAAGAAAAAAGTTATCCGCCTATAATAAAACCATTACAGGAGGACTGCTTGCCCCCAGGAGTTCCAGACCAGCCTGGGCAACATGGTGACCCCATCTGTACCCAAAAACTTAAAAAATTAGCCAGCGTGGTACTGTGCACGCATAGTTCAGCTAAGTTGGGAGGCTGAGGCAGGAGGATTGCTTGAACCCAGGAGTTTGAGGCTGCAGTGAGCTTTGATCATGCCACTGTACCCCAGCCTGGGTGATAGAGTGAGGGGGGTGAGGGCAGGGGACGAGGGAATGGAAGGAAGAAAAATAAAAAGAGACAGGTGACAGGTTCTATCCTCAATGGAGACAGACTAGTAAACAGACAAGATTAATACTATGTAAGACAAGTTAAGATACACGGCAAGGGGACAAGAATGTATTTCATATATCAATAGTAAAAAAGTGCAATGCAATTGTAAAATTGCAAAATGCATTGCAAAATGTATTTTACGGTAGGTTGTCATCAGGAAAAGATTCCTGGAAGCAGTGAAGCCCGTGAGTTAGCTGGATGAGGAAAGGAGGCTCTTCTGACCAAGGGAGCAGAATAAGTAAAGGTATAAAAGTAGTCAGAGAAAATGTAAGTAAACTAAAATATTAATAACTAGGATCATTGCATATAGAAGAATGGGGTAAGATGTCCAACCTTTAACCACATACAACTCTAAGAAATTAATTTTATAACATTACTAGTACATACAGAAATATATGAATAACTGTAAAAGTTTAATGAAATGATATTCACCCTTATTACATACGGCACACTCTGATACTGCTATTCTATTTTACTCTTTTTTTTTTTTTAAGAGATGGAGTCTCACTATGTTGCCCAGGCTGGAATGCAGTGGCTATTCACAGGCATGATCATAGCACACTGCAGACTTCCACTCCTGGGCTCAAGTGATCCTCCTGTCCCAGCCTCCCAAGTAGCTGGGACTACAGACATGTCATACTACCACATTTAGCTTATTTTACCTTAATAAAAATATACAATGCTGGTCACAGCCTACTAAACTGATTTCACGACTCACAGGTAGAAAGCCACCCTCAGATCAAAAACACTGTTAAACTATGTCAATGAGTTTCGATTTCACCCCGAATGCAGTGGAAAACCATTAAAGGATTTTAGGCAGTAAAATGCCATCATGAAATTTGCATTTTGGGAAGAATAGAAACAATATGAAGGCTGGATTTGGGTGGATGGATACAGCACTGAGACTGCCTATAGGCAACAAGGTAGGCTGTTACCCAGGTGAGAAATAATGAGGGCACTTGGGGTAAGCACACCCCAAATTGTAACTTATATGGGGAATTGCATGTGTCGGGGGAGGGGCGAGTATTAAGTGATACTTAAGACAGGAGGCATGCTGAAAATGGGCAGATCTAGAAGACCTTAATGAGTAAAACTGATAGGACTTAGTGATCAATTGGAGAAAAGAACAAATTCTAGGACAGCTCCCAAGTTTCTGGCTTAAAGACTGTGAAGGGTGGTACCATTCTCCCAGGCAGGAAAAGTACAAGATTGTTAGCATGCTGCTTACCACAGCAACACCAAACTATTACATATGAGGATGTGAAAAAGACATCAAAATCATTATCATTACATTTCCATTCCTCTTATATATTTAGGGGGAACAAAAAAAACCCTACATTTTCTCCCAGGGTCAATTTTTCTATGGTCCATGATTGTTATTAATAGATTGCCATATGTAATCGGTTCCTACTCTAACTTTTTAAACTAATTTAAAGTCGTCTCCTTGGCTACAACTTTGCTTCTTAGAGATAAAATATGGAATGACAAAGTTAAGGAGCTGCCACCCCATTGGCAAATGAATGAATTGTTCTTCCAGAAAAAAATTCAAACAGAATTAAATGTGGTACAACAAAATGTTTTGAAACATGGCCAAAGCCAATAATGTTGCTCAGGCTATGATTCTAGCATGGCTTCCTAATGTTTCAGCAAAGCAGTAGTTTCTTTCTGTCAGTAACATTATTAGGTAACAGCACAAGCTGATCATCTGTGAGTCAAACCCCAGTCACTCACTGGGTTAAAATCAAGAAAAATCTACTTTACATTTACAGTTATTAGAGCTACACTGCAGACGCAGCATCTGAAATGAGATTAACATTCCAGTACTAGATCAACACTACCACCATCACTGCAAAATCAAATCTCATCATATGGTATAAAAGTAATGCTAGGCCTAAAATTGCAAAAAAAAAATGGAATAACAAAAAATATTCCAAAGTTTCAGTACTATAAAATGTCATTAAATATTTCTAATATTGCCATGTCTCAAAGAATACAATCAACAATTTATAGCGAAAGTTTTCTGGGAAAAAGATGATGTCGATAACAGTATAAAAAACCCTATTTCTTGATAAAAATGACAAATGACTGTCTCTTGTGGATGCTTGGTACTGTAATGTTAATAATAGTCACCTGCTGTGGATGCAGCAATAATTTCTGTGTGGTCCATAGTACTGTACATTATGGATCGATATTAATGTATCCAATGGAATAACTGAACTGTTTGTTCTTGATAGCCTCATTAAAGCATTTGGTTTTTCACATAAAAAAAAAATTATAGTCAAAGTTTTCAAATGCACCAGAAATATTTTTCCCACAGTGCCAAGAGAAAATGGTTAATATATAAGATGAATGTATGAAATTTAAAATGTGTTAATTGTAACCAAAAATGAATTTAGAAAACACAGAGCTATAGCTATGTACCTTTAAACAAATTTATGAAGCTATTTGACTTCTGATTTTATTCTATTCTGAAAACTGGTCAAGTGCGGCAGTTAAATGATTCTATCTAAAATATAAGGCTCCAGCTGACTCTAATAATTAGTGAAGTAATTCAAATTTTTAAATGTCACATAGATATTTTATAATCAACAGAATAGAAAATTAATCTTGTACAGATGTTAAAAATATATAACCATGTTTAAATGAAGACATTCTTTTTTCTTTTTTTTGAGACAAAATCTTACTCTGTTGCCCAGGCTAGAGTGCAGTGGCATCATCATAGCTCACTGCAACCTCAAACTCCTGGGCTCAAGCAATCCTCCTGCCTCAGCCTCCCAAGTAGCTGGGACTACAGACGCATACCACCATGCCCAGTTAATATTTTCTATTTTTAGTAGAGATGAGGTCTCGCTCTTGCTCAGGCTGGTCTCAAACTCCTGAGCTCAAGCCATCCTCCCACCTTGGCCTCCCAGAGTGCTAGGATTTACAGGCATGAGCCACCCCACCCCACCAACACAGACTCCTATTTATTTCTCAAGTTTTAGTTTCTTTTCAGCTTCAGTTTGACCACTTGTAAAATGGGGATAAAATGACAGTTTACAAGGTTGCTGTCATGCTTAAATGGGAATGTGCCTGGCAAAGAACAGTTCCTCCAAAATGGTAACTTTACAGGGTAGTAGAGGAGAGGAAGGGAAACTTAAAGATAAGTTTTACTTCTTCTTTAGGAAACTCCAAAATGAAACAATGTTTCTGGGTTCCCATCATTAAAAGTAGTGATATAATTTAACAGTACTTTCTCTTTCTACTCTCTCTAACATTAAAGTCTGTGAACTACCTGTTACAGAAAAACCTCAGATATTACAGCCTTTTAGCTAGTATCATAGTACTATAAGCATGTAAGGAAGTTTGTATTTCCACATGTTGGCCTGAGGTCTCTTCAAGCAGAAAACCAAAAAATAGAGATTTGATCTAAAATAGAGTGACTGAACTAAAGCCCCTAAATTAAATCTTCTTCAGAAGGACTAGTCAGCTAAGAAAGGAAGTGTGGAAAAATCAGTACTTGATTTCAGAAGCTATGAAGTCTGTATAATTAAAGCAGGGAATTCTGAATCAATTGCTGAGTTCTCCAGGAAGAGGTTGTGAAAATGTGGGTGGGCAAAGTATCAAAGCATAACATATTTGAACCATCAATGGTTTCAAGAACCCACTCCACAAAACAAGTCTTTAAATCACTACATTCTGGGTAAAACTGAACATAAGCTGTTGCTCTTCATATAAACTCTGTGTACCTGCCTCATGAGTGAAAAACAAATATAAGTATCTCTATTAACAATACTACACTATAGTGACACACCATCAGAATCTCCTAACAAAAAGTAGAAATAACTTGGAAGGTATGGGTAATATGAATTAAAGACCACTAAATATTGTTTCAGTCAGTACAAAATGCCTCTGTGGGAATTTTCTTTAGGGAGGTAGGAGTGTGGGAAAGGGTTCAGAGGGAAGGCAAGATTAAATGTAGGGTAGGAACAGGCAGCAACAGATAACTTTTGCTCCAAAAACAGCATCAGAAAAAACCTTCAGATACAGTAAAAACCAGAAATGAAGAGGCTTGGGCTTTTCCTGGATCTGAATCAAGCATGCTCTTCCAAGAGGAAAGGGAAGCCAGCTATTTACCTTCTAGTACCCCTGTACAAAGACAGATCAGGGGTGGGATAAGGAATACTAAATTAGATTTTCACATTGGGCTTTACCAAAGAAGGAATGATTTTATTTATTTATTTTTTCTTGAGACAGGGTCATGCTCTGTCACCCACGGCTAGAATGGGAACAGTGGCATCATCATAGCTCACCGCAAGCTCAAACGCCTAGGCTCAAGCAATCCTCCTGCCTCAGCCTCCTGAGTAGCTGGGAGTACAGGTATGTGCCACCACACCCAGCCAAGAAGGCATGATTAAAGAATACTAACGCTATAACAAAAATCTCTCATCACCTGCTTGCTGAAGCTTAAAATCCTGCAGTATGTGAAAAAGTTATTTATTCTATAATTATGGATAATAAAAGGCTTAAAATCAAAAGCCTGGTTGTAATCACACAAATATTTTAAGTTAAAGTAAAATAAAATTAATCAGTGAATGGTAAAATACTAATTTTTACCTAGCCTGCCCTTTTGCGGGAGAGGCAATAGACAGGTGAAGAGAGCAGATACCTACTCAGTCTCTGAAATGGGGAAGGAGGTTAATCTACCCTGAGAGAAACAGCACAGGGGAAAAGGAGGCCTGAAAGGCAGAAGATAAACTTTAAAATGTCACATTTTTGCCCAGAGTAGATCTAAAGTAAATAAACTACCATCACACTTATGTGTTTTTGGTCAGGTAGCTATCAATGAGCACAGTACTGCTTCACATGTCTATGAAAACGTACTTTTTAAATAATTTATCAGGGATTCTTAACCAACGAATCACTGTCGTAACAATAAAAAAGAATTTTTCTATTTATTCTTATCTTCCACCTATATTTTTTATTGACTCAAAATACTTCAGACATTTTCACCTTTAATAAAAGGTATTTAAGCACTGATTATTTTACTAGATGCTAAGTTGTCTTTTATATCTAGTGCATTTGAAAAGTTGAATCCGAGCCCTGTTGTTTTACTAAAATGATATGAAATATGTACCTTCCTTAATATAAAGGTATAAAACTGATTGTAGGGAATGACCTCTTGGCAATAAAAATTGCTTTTCCCCTGCCTTCCCTGTTACACCTAGTATAATAGTATTGATACTGCCACCATGGAACCTCCTATGCTGAAAAAGTTTTCATTGACTCACACTCAATTACAATTCCAGAAAAAAGTTCCAAGGAGGCATTATTAAATTTCTCAGTTAGTTCCTTCACTAGACCACGGCATTATTTTATTCACGTGCTTTTCCACAGGTTCTGAATCAGACACCACGAATTAAAGAAATGAGGCAGTGGGCAAACAAGTAAAAAAAAATTATGATTCACTAATTACTAGTTCTTGTCTTAGAACCTACCTAAGCTAATGATTATGTGTGCATTTCTAAATGCTTACATTTCTTTTATTAAACAAAGCACCCTAGAGATAGGTAATGTGACACATTCTCATCGTTTTCTTTAAAATACACTCTATTTCATTTATTCCAACTACAGCTTCTCAGGTATATTAGGTTTAACAGAAATCTCAAGACCTAATATAGTTCCATTGTTTTATATCCAACACAATGAATTCTAGGATAGTACTATCCCAAAACAGTTATGCAATTATACAATTTTTACCTATATTTTGATATAATTTTACCAATACTTTATGACATAAATAATCTAAATATATATGTTGTCTTAAATTATTTACAAACATAGCATTTGCCCAGTAAGCATTGAAAAGCTAAAATACACCTTAAAGAATTTCGTCTGACTCTATAGTTGTATAGATGACAAAACAACATGGGCCACCAACCTACCTATGACCCTATTGCTGAATAGTGACACAAATGGGAACAGAATGTAGTTTTTCTCTCCACAACACCAAATGTTACTTGGTTCTTCCTTTCCAATTGATTTCTCACTCCAACTCTTCTTCAAAAACTTTTCACTTCTAAGCACACAACTAAGGCAAAATAGAATATATCTCTGAATTTTATCTTTAAAAATAAGTAAAACTTAAAGAGTTGGAAGAATTTAATGAGATATTACACCAAAAGCCTTTTAATCCAGGAATGGTACATACTAGACAGTAATCAAATGGTAACTATTATTAGTCTTATTTTTACCACAAGAAAGGCAGTGAATATTTTAAAGTGCACATATTAGCACAGTAAGCCAAAGACCCATCTGACACATCTTTTTAACTTGCACTTAATTAGCCTTAGTCCTCTTCATTTTAGATTGTAACTTTACACTATAATTTATGACCCACCCACAATGACCTTGATCTTCTTTTTTTTTTCCCCCTCGTGTACTGTTATGGACTACTGTATTGAAATATTTTCAAGTAATAATTGGTCAGGTCCTCTTAGCCCTGGAGATCCAGGCATCCTCTACTGACTCACAAGGAATTTTAAAATGTGACCCAAATATGGCTTGAGAAAGACCATAACTTAAATGGTCGCTACAGCTAAAATCCCACGACCTATTATAGTGAATGGTAACAAGTGCAAACTGCTGCTATCCATAAGCCATTTTCTCAAACCACCCTTGGATCTGGGGGAGGGGAGTGAGAAGGTCGATAAAGGAGCAAACTATTTCTCCTCCTGCTAGTCCTCTGCCGCCTCTCACCAGAGGTCTGGAAATGAATGAAAGGCTCTATAATAGCACAGAGAAACACGGTATCCCCGCGCAGGTCTCCGGACAGAGATGCAGAGAGGGAAACTGTGGTCTACACGCGAGAAACTCAAGGCACAGATTTTCTTTCTTTCTTTTTTTTTTTTTTAACGACCCCAAATTATCTCGACTACAGCAGAAACCCACCCACCACCACTTATGGGAGGGGCACGTGGCAGGTGGCTGCAGCTCGGGCAGAAGATGCTCTGAGTAAGGCCAGGCCTGGGGCGAGGGGTGCACTGAGCAGCCCCGGGGCTCCGAACCGAGGCAGGGGCAGGTGCGGGAGGGGGAAGGGAGGCCCCGGGACAGGTGAGAGCAGCCCGGCCCGGAGGAGAGGAGCAGCGGGCGGAGCCCGGCGAGGCGGGGCTGAGGGGGACCGGCCCGTTCGTCCCCGCGCCCGCACACACTCACCGTCGCCGGCTGGCTCGCCTCTCACCGTGGCTGCTCTCGCGACCGCCAGCGGCTCTTTCCCCTCCTCCTCCTCCTCCTCCTTCGGCGCTGCCGCCGCCGCCGCCCAGGCCCGGCCGCGCTCCCTTTCCGCTTCCGGGAGCCTGAGCGCCTGGACCGGCCGAGTGGGTGTCCGCAAGCCCGCGTGCCCGCGCGGGGAGGGATCGGCAGCCGCCGTCGCCGTGTCTGCTTCGCGCCCAGAAGCCGCGATGGGAGCCGCCTAGGGCCGAAAGACCAGAAATCGCGCCGCGGCCCCCAAGCCGCGTGCCCAGTGGGACAACGGTCACCCGAACACTCGCACCTGGCGCACCTCCGCGCCTCCGCCCTCCCCGATACCTCTCCCCAGCTCTGCCCCGGCCGCCCTTCTCATTGTCCCTCCGCCCTCTCCATGCCCCTCTCCGGAGAGGCAGGAGAGGGGCCTTATCTTTAAAGCTTGCATGCATCCTCCTTCCTTCTAGGTGTATCGCCAGCAGGCCTCTCTCCCCACTGAGGCGGTCTGGATGTCCCAGGGTACCTTGCTTCAAAGTGCGGTCTGCGGCAACACCATCCTCTGGGAACTTGTTAGAAATGCACACTCTCAGGCCTGTTGAATTAGTTTCTGCAGTTTAACAAGATCTCCAGGTGATTCCTGCGGGTGCACCTTAAAAATTGAAGCACACTGCACTCTAGTGCATGGTCTCATTCACTTCAGACCCTCTAGTGGGATACCCCAGCCCTCCAAGATTTTTCCTCTTCCTGCTGGCAACCTAAATCCATACCCAAACAAACTTTACTTATATTTCAGGAGACCTCCAAAAGTTGCCGGCTTTCCCATCCCTGCGGCCTAGGAAAAATAGACACAACAATGCAAGTAATCCGCCTACCAATCTAATTTGGTATCTTGACCATACACCAGAGATACACTGAAACCTTTTCCACCTGACTCCAGCTGACCAGTACTTTGAGAGGTTAAACTGTTTGCAGTAGTGCGGAGCTAGATCTTTGTGCCCATATGCCATAGGAGGAAAGAGTGTGGATGGAAAAAATATTACTTGCAGTATAAAATCTGTACTCCTTATAAAATGGACTAGAAAGCCCTCCACAAACGAGTCCCTCCCCTCCTCTCCAGTCTTAGCTCCAACTAACTTGGTTCCCTTCCCCATTCTAGAATGCCCTGCTCTCTGATGATCTTAATCCTATCTGAATTTGAGAGTCAGCTGAAATCCTGCCGGTCTAGGGTTCTCTCTCACCACTGTACTTATGTAGCACATATTGTATTAATAGTTTGTTGTAGGCTCTTGTGTTACCATGTATTGCTAGGGATTTTAAAATGTGTTATGTCCTGGTTTCTGAACTAATTACAAACACCTTAACGATCTTAAAGACTTCTTTCAATTAGTAGATATCAAAGTGGGGTTCCCAGGCTAGCAGCGTCAGCATCACTGGGAACTTAGGAAAAATCCATATTCTCTAGCCCCACCTCAGATTTACTACTATATTAGAAATATTGGAGATGGAGCCCAGCAATCTGTGTTCTAACAAGCCTTCCAGGTAATTCTAATGCACACTCAAGTTTTGGAATTACTGACCCAGATTATTGTCTGATACCCCAAAGGAACCCAATCATAGGGATTGATTTGACTATGTATGCAGGTTATATTGCCTTTTTTGTTAACAAATAAGTTCCCCTATTCATGCGTAGCTAGGTTGGAATGATGGTCACAACTGCTTTTGGAAGAATTATCTTTAATTTTCATAATATATTTGATGTACTAGGATTTTTATAACTTGGTTTGTTTGAAAAGAAGAAAATAATGAGTCACTTTGAAGGAAGAAGAAACGTGGATTCTCCCCACTCAGCTACCTGAATTGCATATTATTTGCTCTCTCTTCAAATACCCCTGTGAGAGGGAAAAATTTGTGTCAAATGATCTCAAGAATGCCAAAATGAGAATTGGTTGACAGGCCCATGAATGCACATGACAATTGGAAGTATGCAGATTTTTCAGTCTCTTTTTTGAATGAGTTAACCTGTCTCATATCAGCCAAATCAGTTCCACAAAGAATTTTCTAGGAAAGGAATGGAAAGAAATAAGCGGCAAGAAAAACAGTCTCAAAAGCATAAGCCTTTTTAGCATGGGCAGTTAAGAAGTATAATCAAAGGCCTACCTATCCCTACTTTGAAAGTCAAGTTATCTCATACTATCATCCATGCTAAGTATTGATTGCCTTGTGTTGCTACCCATATATTCAGATACCTGTGTCACAATGAGGCAGTGAGGAAGATACGGCATCAGGTAATATTTTTGAAGAGCTTTTCTATTTACCATAAGGATGGAAATAAGATATATGTCACACACTATTTACTCCCTCCAGAATTCTAGTCTACTTCATAGAGCCCGTGATGAGCAGAAATATGATTACTAATCAAACTAATGTTTATCTGGGAATAGAAAAAGTAGACAAGGACAAAGTAGCATGCTTCCAGTGCCAACTTAGCTTCCAACAAAGGCACAGTCAGGGCATTTATGTGGACAAACTCAGCCAACTACTGTGCTTCTCTGCCGTGACTAGGGAGGACTGGATTTTACTGCAATTTCCAAAAGTCAGTGCAGTCCAGAGTTTAATCAGTACTGGCTAATAGCCCTTGGCAGCTTTGGGTGGATGGTGTTCTCCACCTGCCCAGCTGGGTACCATGCCCTAAGCACCCACATTTGATGCACATTCATGATTTCTTGGTTGCTTATAGTCATCTCCCCCATCTGTTTGAATGGCAGAGTGCCTATTTCACAACAGTCTAATATTTGAAAAGTTATTCTTAACCTCTTTTGGATTACACATCTCTTTGAGCATCTGATGAAAGTTGTGGACCCTCTCCCCAGCAAAGTGTGTGCACAAACACAAATATAATAATCATGTACATATATATTTGTATATAAAGTTTCACCTTGCCACACCTCCAGAGTGTCACAACAAAGCCATGACATTCAAGCTAAGAACTTTCCCTATGATGTAAAGAGTAAGTCAAAGAAACTTTTTTCCCCCAAATATCAAGGAAAACTCTAAAAGAACCACTGCGTGCTTAGGAGACAAAAAAAAAGCAACACTAAATAGAGTTACAAGCAAAGAGTTATGGGAGTGCTAAAGAAGAAACCAGTAGTTTCAACAGGGTGGTTCAGAGATGGCTTCATGGAGAAAGGTTCTTGCATTAGGTAAGAGAGAATAGGATTTGGGGACAAAAGAGGGAAAGGAATTTCAGGAGAGGGGAAAGTATGAGCAGAGACATGGAGACATGAAAGTGCAAGGGTCTATCTGGTGTGGCTTAAATGTAGAGTACATGGAAAGATAGAGAGGGGGGTGGAAATGTAGAACAGAGTCAAACCATGGGAAGCCTCAGAAACTATGCTATTTCCAATGCAGAGCTGTTAGAGAAAGCTATTAAGACTTGCTCTAAGCTGGAGAAGACTCTGTTAGTGAAGGCTGTGGCATTATCAAAGACAAAGTAGTGGGGCATCTGGAGAGGTTCTAAATATTTTAAATTGGAACCTCTTAAGTGAAGCCACATGGCATTGCCTCAAATTTTTAGGTTGCTTGCTGTTTGCTCTAGAAGTTTCTATTAAAATAAATCAAGATGAACCTGAGATTCTTTACACTTGGTTAAGTACCAGTGAGGAAATATATCCCGGTGAATGTTCAGGTGAGTTTAGAGTCTGGGATGCAGAACAACCTAAAATTGGTTCAGGATTGAAAGAGTGAAAATCAATTTGGACTGAAAACAGAAACGAAGTCCTGCCACTAATCAGGCTGGGAGGACAGACACAAATAAAGCCAGCTGCAAAATTAATAGGAAACACTATTTCTGCCAAAGTCACGCAGCAGTTATAAAATGCCATAATGGCCTTTTCTTTGGGTGATTACTGACTTCTCACCAATGATACCCCAGACCACTTGCTGATTTCATTTATTACTAGAGATACCCAATTGTTCAACCATCATCACTTCATGACAGCACCCAGTCCTAGTTAATTCCACCCTTTCTTTAATCCTACCTTAAAATATCCAATCCAGAACAGATCCCTGCGTCCCTTAGAACACAGATAGGGAAGCTTTTCATATTGGAAGGCCACATTAATTTGACTGTAATCAAATAAGGCCATATTCAAGAAACCTCAATTAGGTATACTTAAAAATGTACATTATTTTATAGAAATCTTATCTACTGTGTACTTAATAATTTCAAAAAATGAAAACTATTTGTTAGTTTTAAAGTTAACTAACATTTTAATGACTTTGTTGTGTCTGCTTTTTGTTGGAAAGCATTTGAATATCTGTCTGCAGTATGGAGGTCTGCGGTTTCAGTTGATCCTTTAGATGGGTATCAGTCATTTGTGACCTTAAGGGTGTCTTGATTTGTGTTAGGTAGGAGAATTAGATTCACAGCAATAAGTGGTTGAAAAGCAAGAAAGTATTTTTGGGGTATGTTGCCGAGGGCATGGATATTCTATTGCATTTTTCCATATTTCATCTGGATCTTTCTCAGCATCAAACAATGATTTTAAAATGTCATCTATTGAGAGCTCAATCAATTCCATCTGTAGTTCTTTAGATGCCTTCATGATATCAACTGGATGAGGCCAAAATGCTGATTCAAGTGTGATATCATGATTCTCAAAGTCAGTGAGCTTTTCATTGTATTCTCCGATTAATAGGTCTATAATAGTTGTGTTTTATTCAAATAATTCACATATATCATCTTGCTCATCGATGACCTTTGCTAACTGGGGAAAATGTTCATCTAAAATTTCCTTTTGGAGAAGTACTTTGAAAAAAGATAGCTTTTTGTTCAAAATGCTTGTATTTTTTTTTTTTTACCACGTATCATATCTAGACTTAGTTTTACCTTGCAAAGAAATATTCAAGTACTTTTGATTTAACATGATATCACACAGAAATGCTGTGTTCCTATAGAAGTCTTCTTTCAAAATTCACATTGGTGAATCTGTACTTCATAAAATTTAATCGTCTGTTCTTGCAGAAATAAAATTTTGGCTAACACCTGTCTCTGCGCTAGCCAACACACTTTAGAATAATATGGCAAATCTACACTGAATATCTCATCCTTCAACTTCAGATTGTTACGAAACTGACAATGTCATGTTGCATTTGCATGGATATAGTTAACAATATTTTCAAATTATTGCAAAGTGTCAGTTAAAATTGTAGCTTTAGCACAGAGATTTTGCTGATGCAAGATACAATGAAAATAAATGAGAGCATCTGGATCTGTTAATACTTTTTTTTAGCTGTGTAGTAACCTTTAATGTTTTCCTGTCATGGAAGGTGCACCATCTGTACATTCCCTCACTAAATTTACCAAATTCATTCCAACCTCATGACAATTATCTTGGAAGTTGTTAAAGATATCTATTTCCTGTGTTCTGTTTACAAGAGTGACTCTTTGTAGTCACTGTTTGTAGCAAAGAAAATCTGTCACCACCCAAATGAAGTATAAAACCTGCTCTGAGTCAGTAGTATCAGTTGATTCATCCAAAGTGATTGAATAATATATATATATATATATATATTTCCTTTTGAAGTATTGCATGAAGTTGTTCTGTTAAGTTGAAGGCTAATTCATATCGCCGATCAGTTACGCTTCTCCTTGAAAGAGGCAGTTGTTTGTGCTTTGAAACGTTATTGGACTCTAAGCATCCTACAACTTTGACAATGCATTCTTTTACAATTTCTATGTCACTGAATGGCTTCCCTGTTTACAAAGTATATAAGCTACTTTATGAGTTGCTTTGGTGGCATTATTTTGAGGTCTTATTTCTGCTTGAAAAAATTTTCTTTGCTTTTTGATTTTCATCTTTTAATTTCTGCAATACAACCTTTACTGCCTCTCCCTCTATTTAAAATATCTGTGGTCCTTATAGTGTTATGATGCTGATGAGCATTAGATTCTTTTAATGTTGATATTGCAGTATCACAGAGCAAGCAAATCATCTTATCTTTAGCAGGAATAAGATAATATTGCAATTATCAATCCTCATTAAACATTGTTTTCTTCCTTCCGTGTTCCCTTGGTCTTCTTTGACATGATAGGCTGTTAAGCAGACAGAATTAAAAAAATACTGTTGAGCTGTGCAACTATTTATAAATTTCACCTCAAAGAGAAACACAGGCTACCATTGTCAAAAACTAATAACAGATTGGCATACTCAACCCCAATAAACTCTCACCAACCAGCCTCCTGCCATAGTGGTGCCAGTCAGGCAGGAGAAGTTAGTACTAAATCATGAGTGTAGTAGCTGTCAATTTAGCCCTTATGGCTGACTAATGTTCTATTTCTGCCAGTCAATCTGGAAGGATTATTTCATTGAAACTTATTTTATTCTTTGGTATTTTAAATATGTTAATTTTAAAAATAAAATTAAAATATAAAGGATGGGCAAAAATGAATTAATAAAAATAAAATATATTTATTTTACTTTAAAATATTTATTTTTATTAATGTAAAATTTTGATTCAGTCAAAAGGCCGCACTTAAGGACCTAGAAGACAACATGTAGACTTACAGCCACAGGTTCCCCACCCCTACTCTAGCCTCTAGGATATCAAATGCTCCTTATTCTTCTCATCTCTCACTGAGATATCTTGTTCATCCTTCCTTAATATGCCTTTTCCCTCATTAAGACCTCTACCTCCAAGTGTTAGCCTGCCCCAGAGTTTAGTCCACACTTCTTTTCTCTTTCTCCACTTAAGCCCCTTTTAGTAGTATATCATCAGTCTACCATATTTATCTCAATGTCCCTCAAGTATCCATCTCCTGAAGACATCTCCTTCCTGCACTCAAGAATCATATATCTGCCTGTCTTGGATGTGAAAGAGGCATCATGAATTTAACTCACAAGTATTTCTTTCCAAGCACTTCCTAACTTAGCAAATGACATCACCATTTTTCAAGCTGCTCACATCTTAAAACTTAGATTTATTTCTGTCTCTTCTCTTTTTCTCACATCTCAGAATAATCTATTAACAAATTCTCTTCATCTGAATTTCAAAATAAGTCTTAAATCTGATCCTTTCTTCACATGTTATATACTACTACCCTATTCCAAGCCAGAATATCTCTCATGCAGTTTTGAGCAATACCCTTTTCCACTCCTGGTTCGTTACCATTTATTTTCACACAGCAACTATAGTGCATCTTTAAAAATGCCTACTAGACAATGTTATTCTCCTCCTCACAATAGCTTCACTGGCCTTCCAGCCCACTGGCAATCAAAGCTAAAGTCCTCATTGCCACTTTACCCTCTGAAATTTGGCTTCTTATCTCCTAACACTCTCCCACT
Source organism: Lepilemur ruficaudatus (assembly GCA_963574885.1). NCBI lineage: Eukaryota > Metazoa > Chordata > Mammalia > Primates > Lepilemuridae > Lepilemur > Lepilemur ruficaudatus. The sequence goes on from CAUYRT010051202.1 coordinate 53,780, forward strand.
GGTTATTTCTTCTCCAGACCCACTGGCTGTCTGGCTGCTCATTAAACAGGCAAAGTGTGCTCTGTCATTGGGGCCTTTGCACTTGTACTTCAAACTTTTGGGAAAGGTTGTCTTCAAGACAGCCCATGTGCTCTTTGTTACCTTAGTCCCATCTTTCTTAAACTTCTACCTTTCCAAAGATAATTTCCCTTATCACCTCACCAATAAATGTACTCTTTTACCTATCCTTAGTTTGCCTTGTGAATTACATTGAACGCTAGTTTTCATTTCCTCAATGTTAGCAATATCCATTATTCTAAAAAAGAAAGACAGTATGATGGGAGAGAGAAGAGAGCTAAACTAAATTAAAAGCACTGAGTGAATAACACTAGGCTATTGGAACCACATTCTTGTATTGATAGTGAATCAACCAGAAGGAGTCAGGACAGACAAGTTGAGTAATTTCCTGGCATAAATTTATTCTGTTTAAAGTTACAGTTATTTGACCTCATGCATTGGGGAAAGAGTTGGCAAAAGTTTCTGGCACCCACAAAATGTTCCAAAAGAATGGAGGATAATGATTAAATGTTACTCAATTACTTTTTTTTACACCCATAAAAGTTATACCATTTCAGCAGTCTGTGATCATATTAAAAAATAGAAGTTGTTTATTGAATATGTGTATTATATTTAGTTTGATTTTGGTTTTGTTTGTGGTCATAAACTCAGATTTTAGTTTCCAGGGGAAAAAAAAGCCATGAGTAACAACTTATTTCTTGTTTATATTCTACTATACCAGCAGATCCAATTTCCAGAAAACAGGATAATCATAGTCTTGGATCATAGTCCAAAGCGATTCTTCAAATTATCAGTTATTAACTTATAGAATGTTTCCATCTATAGTTCAAAATGATGCCAGCTGGTAAGCCTTCAACACAGTTGTGACCCACTTTAACTAAGACTATAATTAGCAAAGCAAGCACATTTTTAAAAACGTTCACATTGAAGGAGAATAAAGGGAGGTTTATTTAGATAGTATAAGATATAAATGCAACTAAATTTTAATCTATCTATATATATGAAATGACACATACAAAACATACATCAGTTGCATTAGTGAAATGCACTCGAGTATAATTTTATTTATATATTGCCTAAGTTTTGAGTTACCATTTTGTTTATTCACTATTAAGCACTTAAAATTTTTCCCATAAGTAGAGTGTTCAATGGCCTTATTATCCCCTAATTCTCTTTCTGCTTTTCATTGTATATTAGAAATTCTTCTCAAGTTTTTTAGATACACCTATAAATAACAGTCTTAATTTGATTAATATTTGAATTATTTTTGAATAAGATTTTTACATTTGAAAATCTTGCTAATCATCTTTATTTCTGTATTTGTTTACTTTATATACTTTCTGGGATATTACAAAATCAATTTTCTGCTTCAGGTTATGGATTTTTTGAACTTGTATAATGTATTTAGATTTTAACTATCTTTAGACATATATTTTATTTTATATTTAAATTTTAAAATGAAAAACAACATCAGTGTCAGACATAATACCAAATATAGAATAATTCTATGTACACCAAGGAAAAAATATTGAATACAGTCAATATGCTACTGAAGCCCAAAAGAACACACACACACACACAACACATACACACAGACAAAATAATCTGTGACTATTTACATGTGCTGAGTATTAAAGAATGAAGCAACAGATTATCAAAATCCAGATTATTAAATGTTCTGACAAATGAATGAGAAATAATTCATAGATAAAATGGATTTACTACATACTAATGGCATTATTAGTTGACTATATAATTGGTTCAAATACACATGTGCCTAAACACTCAAAATCATAGTGACCACAATTTTACTCAGTTAAAGACATCTATTAAATAGCTACATACATAGCACTTTCTGAAAAAAAGAAAAAATTCTGGTTTTCCATTCAGAATCTTACAACTCCAATTACACATCTATTCCCTTTTAGCATTCTTTCTAAAGTATCTCTACATCCCTCTCTTTGAGGTGGCTTCAGTGAAGTAGGATTTGAATTGAGAGAATTATTAATAGGACCTAAAATAAATCTGTTAAAATTTCAAATTTTTTTGTGAATATATATGTATCTGTTTCGATATATTATAATATTGTGATTAAAGATGTGGGATGATGATCAAACTTTTTATGTTTCACAGAAGTAGAGACCAGTGACAGGCTTCAGAGGAAGAAATGTTTACAGTTACAACATAGCGCTTTCCACCCAAACCCCGTATCATTTCATACTGCCTACTAATGTGGACTGATGTGTATACTGGTACGAATCCTCAGCCAAATTCTAAAATATTTCATGTCTTGGATTTTACCCTCTTGGTATATGTCCCTGGGATCTACTAGGAAGGGATATTGGATCAAAAATAAATTTTGGTGTATTTAGGTCTCTAACTTAATAATATCTTAATCATGATTCATTTCAATATGACTTCATAATAGGTCAGAGATAGTCTATGAACTAGGAATGGTATAAAATTTATAGTGTCCCTTGTAGACTTTGTTTTATAAACTTAAAAATCATTATTCAATGACCAGTTCAAACAAAAGTATTCCAGAATATCCTATCATCCCATTCTGACACTCCCTCTTCTCTTTATTTTATTGCTAAATAATCTTGGGATGACTACATGATCTCATTGTCTCTTTCTCTTCTCCCTTTTCTAAGGCCTAAACATTATTCTTCTTTCTAGTCATGCCATTTCTGTATTTAAAAGTCATCAGGCTACAGAGTGAGTTCTAAACCACTTAGACCTTCAAAGCCAGTTGTATTCTGTCTCCAGGCTGTCTACTCAGTCATATCCCTGTTAGGAACTCTCTTCCTCAGTTCCACATTGTGTGTTCTTTTAGCCCAAATTATGCTTTCCTGGATCTATAGCTTTGCTTCTATTTTTCTTCTGAATGAAATGTACTACATTCACTAATTGTGTATCATTAAATGCTATTTATTATGCTAGGCTCATGTCATGTACAATAGCCTATATGACATTTTTTGTTATCCTGACATGATACAATTTCTTCTTCATTTTCACATAGCGTATTTTCATGTAGTTTTTACTGTGTGACTTATACATCAAATTCTTCTCATGATGGGCAGGTTAGATCACTTGTTCTCTCTTGTTGAAAATACGTACGAATAAAATAGATATTTGATGGAATGGAAAGCAGTATAACATTGCCTGTTGCCTAGGGATTCGGACTTAAAGTAGAACTTGAAGTATAACTGTACGACCTTGGACTTATCTTCTTAGATAATTTCATGTATTTCTCTGACAGAGTTTCCATCTATTCATCCAACATCTGACAACTCCCTCTTGGATCTTCTTTTTAAATTGTACTTGCTATAATGGTGATTTAAAGCAAACAAAACAAATTTTTAAAACATGCAAAAAATAAACATGAACAAATAATCAAATAGAAATTGTTCTTTCTCCATAATCTGCTATTGATTAACTCTGTCTTACAAAACTGCCTCTGTCTCCTAAGTGTAAACCTGGTACTCTAATGGGTTTTGCTTCCCCAGTAGTCTTGTAAGTGTTATTAACACAGACGACATTGTTATATCAAAAGCATCTTCAATTGTGGAGGTAATATCTATGCCCCAGTCAATTTCCTACTTCTGTTTTGTAGACCTTTATAAAGTGTATGTGTCAAGTAAATTTGAAAAACAAAAGTTTGCATTATTCTATGTGACTTGGCATACAACAATGACCCTCTATGTGTAATAGTCTATCCCTGTCACTACTCCTGTCCTTGTGTCCACATAACAGCATCTAATCATTTGGTTTATTTTTCTCTTAATTTTTAAATTATTTTGGCTTTTATTTCCTTTTTTTGTACAGACTAGTCAATTCCTTTATCTCTAGAAAAGTTTAAATATTGACCAATGTTGATCAATGTGTTTGTACTATCCTGGTACAAAATCCTAGATTCTGTGGCAGTGGTACAAACTATCAGTATCAGTTCCAGCTCTACAGGATGAAGGCTGCACACTGAAAATATCTATGATCTGGGCCTACAGTATTTTTCTGGCCTGAGAATATCACTTGGTCCAGGTTCAGGGCATGCCAGAGTTCTGGAGAGTAAATGCTCCAGAAGACACACCCATCCAGTAATATATAGATTTAGTATAGATATAGTGAATAGCATAGATTTAGTGAATAAATATCACACACTTCTTGTTTCTCAGTTGGGATAACTCTGAGATGTGTATTATACTGTCATCACTCTAGGGTCTAGAGCATGTTGGAACATCGAAGGTAAGGTCATTGTACCTTGCACTTTCTACTACAAAGAAAGAAGAACAACAGTTACTAGTTCTCTTTAAGTTTTGGAAAGAGCTGAGAACATTTTGGAGTACAGGTTGGATTCTTTTTGCAAGTGACTTTGTAATCTCTCAGTCCTGAATGGGGTCCAGAACAAAATAAGGATATGCAGCATGTTCAGGCTTCAGTATACATGGTACTGCATGTTGGTACATTTGAATTAGGAGATATAATGGTCCCAGAGATACCTCTTGTAGACAGGATGCAATATTGACTTTCTCAGTCTTAATAGCAGAGTTTCAGTGGTAACTCTACTCACCTAAGGTTCTGAGGCAAGGTCATGCCATCTTCAACAGAGAATTACATACCATTTTTAAAACACCTTCAGACCTGCTTAACACTTGATAATACAACTGCAAATGATTATATGACAAGAGATGTCCATCATTAACTGTATAGTCAGAGCCAACCAGTCATCAGATTGATTGAAAATTATACCAATCTATTTGACTGACTTAGTTTTGTGTTGCTATAACAAACACAAAGTTTATAAAGAGTAGAGGGTAATTTGTAAAGAATAGAGATTTATTTAACTGACAGTTCTGCAGGCTAAAATGTATAAGCAGCATGGTATTGACATCTGCTTGAATTCTAGTGGGGGCCATGTGCTAGGTCATAACAAGGCAGAGACATTCAAAGGGGAAGTGGACACAGGCCAAGACAGAGGCAAAACCTGAGAGACATCCTGGCTTTATAATAACCCACTGCGATGAAAACTAATCCATCATGGTTAGAACGAATCTAGCCTTGCCAGAGTGAAAATTCACTCACTCACTACCTCAGGAATGGTACCAAGTCATTCATAAGGGATCTTCCCCTAACCCCAACATCTCCCCACTAGGCCCCACTTCCATATGATCATATTAGGGATCAAATTTTAACATGAGTTTGGTGAGGGGGGTGGGGAACAAACCATAACACCATATTAAAATGGAAATAGTACATCTCAGATGAGCATGGAGAAGGTCCAGGGGATATTGGTGAGTTATAGAAATAGATATTTCAGACCTTACTTCATCTACCTCTTGTGCACTGATGTCGCTCCCTCACCTCTTGTCTGTGGCCTCATGGAGTTTGCCTCTGAGCAGTTGACAGTGGGGGAAACATTGACTTACTACACGGATGGTGGGCTGTATCTGTTATTTGTAGTGTTCTGTAAATGTTCTATAAATGCCACTTTTGCCATTTTGGTTGATAGTTCTCACATTTTCTATATTATTATCCATATTCATTTACCACCAGTTTTATAAATTACTGAAAGAAGAACTTTAAAAATCTTCAGCCTTTATTTTTGTTTGTTTTTTAGTTTTCAATCTGATCAATTTGCTTTCAGAAATTTTGAAACACTCTTATTAAGCAAAGAAATATCCAGAATTTTGTTAAAAATGGGAGAAAAAGAACACACATTGTCCTGTAAAATATTACCTTGTAATGAAAAGCACTTCCCAGTTTGTTGAGTCTATTTGACTCATATCAGATTTGTGTTAAAAGACAGGCTTCAAAAAATTAAATTTAGCAGAATTTATTTGAGCAAAGAACAATTTGTAAATAGGGCAGCACTCAGAACCAAGAGAGTTACAGAAAGCTATATCCAACAAGGTGAGCAGACGGTATTTACAGACAGAAAAAGGTAGTAACATGCAGAAACAGATTGATTGGTTACAACTCTGCATTTGTCTCCTCCTGCCTCCTCTGATCAGTAAGCAACCTGTGATCAGCTGACATAGCTTATTTGTTATGAGAATATACTCTTAGATTGCAATTTGCTTGCATTATAAGTTAGGTTGTGGTTTGCTATATAGGGAGGCAGCTTTACGCTAAATTTGATTTAACTTAACATGTGTGAAATAATATTTAATAAGATAATTGGAGGCTTATGTATTTTGACATCCATACTAAAAAAAAATTCCAAATTTAGGGATTTTTTAAAACTGCTTAATTGGTAAGACTGTCCTGATAGTTGCAACAAGTTTTCTTTAAAATATATCATCAGAAAAATATATTGTAATCTTCATGGTAGCCTTAAATTGATAGAAATAATTTTACTTTGGGAAATAACTTGCTGGGAAAAATCAATTCCAACTCTTTACTTTCAGTGTGCATGACCTTGACCTTATTTATTTGTACTTCAGATTTCTGATCTGTAAATTTGGCTTGTTGAGAAAATTGAATGAGTTCATACATGTAAATATATTTTTAAGTGGAAACTACGTATTAAGATCCTAAATGTCACCCAGTAGAATGATCATAGCTTTATAAATATAAGTATTAGAATTTTATGAATTTTACTCAAGCCAGATAGATAGATATGGACACAGAGAGAATGTATTAGTTCCTCAACCTTCTTTTCTCAGTATCTTAGTTAACTAATATAGAGGGGAAATCCAATTTTTATATCTACTCTGTAGAAGTAACAACATTTATCTGGCTGCAGTGGCCTGATTTAAAATCTAAATGTCCACAAAAAACGTAGTGTCACTTGGACTTTGTGAAGAATTCCATCCTTGTAAGAGCGAATAAATGAAACCATAGGTTTTAACAGATTTTTGAAAGAATTATTTAATTCTGTTACTTTCAAATCCTTATTTCCAGATATAATGATATGAGATATAATGACAAATAAGGCAAAATAAATAAAATTAGCTATCTTAAGGTCTTTAGAGTGTCATTCCTTCTCTGCCAATTCTCATGATCATTCTAGTATCTAATAAAAAGAAGAAAAGTGCAAAGTAGAAAAAAGTTCACCTCTGAGGAGATTAAAAAAAAAAAAACTTTAACAGAAGCTAAATCAAATTTTAAGAATCCCAATGTTTCCTCTATTTTAAAAAGCTCCATAAAGAAATTATGTAAACTATTTCAAGAAAATTGAAGTTCAAAATCTTAACTTTTTGGGAAGATACATGTTGACTGAATTCAAACTTCATGTAAGTAGAATGACTATACCAAGAAAGATATCCTGTGTCAGTCTAGACTACAAATATTCTGTCCATGTCATCGTCAGATTAGTGACACAATTCTTCTGGGGAACATATGGTTGACTGAGTTATAACAATGTTAAATACCACCTGTGTCCCTAATTAGAATGCTTCAATTTAGTTAATTCTAAATATTAAAATCATGCTCATTACTCTTTACCAGGGCCAAAACAATCACATAATAATGAGTAATATTAAGATGTCAAAGCTGTTTAGAATTCCTGAGGTTAATTGCACATAAAAAGGATCAAATACACTCATCATGGCCCACTAAAGTACAATTAGGTACAGATTACTCTTCTTCCCAACAATGTATCACCAGTTTCAGGCCCAATGCCTGGAGCCTTCTAGGCATATAGTATTTTTGAATTAGTGTATCAATAAATGATGAATGGAGTTAAATGTCTTCGCCTGTCCAAAACGCAGTGAAATCAAAGGATCAGTGAGCAGAAGCAGATGAAAAATGATAGATTATATTGATGATAAAATGATGCATATTGTGAAACAAGCAAGTGAATTTTTTACCCTTACACCTAGGTTTTGTAATTTGTTTGGAAAGAACAGATCCAGTGGATCCAGTGCAAACACTAAAAGCAATGAGTAGCCCTTACTGAGCTGAGTGATACTGAGGTCTGGTTCAGTTTAGTTATTATAGTAGCATTTCTCAACCCTTTGCATGAGAGTAGCAACAAGAAAACAGGGCTAATGCTCCATTCCCAGGCATTTTGATTATTTATTTTGGGTGTATCCCAGGCATGAGGGTTTTATAAAGCATCTCGGATGATTTGAAAATGTAGCTAATACAAGAAATAAGATTTAGTCCAATGAAGAAATTGAATTTCTATCCAGATAGAGGAAATAGTCTATTAAAAAAATACAAACATGAACCATTACAATGCAAGTATTACAGGACCGTACTTGGAGACGGAGGGAGGCGGAGAGTATATACAGATGAAATTGAGAAAGGAGAACACAGAGAAGTTTGTTCCAGACTTTTAGAGGCCAGGATTTTACTGTAGACAATGAGAAGGAATTTCAAGAATTTCAAGCAAAAAATGGCAGAATCAGATTTGGTTATTAGGTTGAACCTTCTCACAGAGATATTGTGGCTGCATTTGGAGAGTTACGCTAGATAAATACTTCTTTTACGATTCTCACAATATTATAAACATGATCATTATAACCGGTGATCAGAATTAGAATAAGAATAAAGATGGTGAGAAAGAAAAATATGAGAGTATATATATATATATGTTTTTGTTAAGTTAAATTGGTTTATTGGATTTATTTTATGTAAATAAACTAATATCTGATTTGAATGAATGGGCATATGAGAGTATAATTAAATGATGATACTTCTACCAATATTAATATTAATTACAATGTATTAATATTTGGTAATAGATATTTTAAATTTTAATTGCATTATTTACCCCCATTCTAGAGAGGCATATTTCAGTGATCAGATTATAATATTTAACATTTATTGAGGGTTTAATTTGCCCCAGGCACTGGGACACACTTTTACACATATAGACGCTTTCCCTTTTTATTAGAGATTTTGAACTCAGTATGTTACTATGTCAATTTAAAATATATGAATTTTGAATCAAGGAAATGAAGAAATTTTGCCAAGTCTTAGAAATAATAAGTAGTCAAGTCCCACTCTCTGTTAATACAAAATGCAGCTGTTAACCATGATCTTATTTTCTTTTTAAGAATTATCTCTTCTAGTTAGATAAAGGAAGGGGGAGAACAATATAGAAGGAAGGAAGGAGGATAGTCGTATTAGTTTTCCCAGTGATGCATAGCAAATTAACACAGAGTTAGTGGCTTAAAATACCATGGATGTATTATTAATACCTCTAAGTTTACATGGTTCCAAAATTTCGACACCAAGTGGCTGAAGTGGGACTTACATGGCCAAAAAATGAAGGTGTCCCCAACTGGGCTCTTATCTGGAAGATCTGAGGAAGGGCCAGACTCTAAGCACATTCGGTCTGTTGATGTAGTTCAGTTCAAAGTGGTTGCAGGTCCTAGGTCATTGTCAAATTGCTGGCTGTCAGCTCTCTGATTTTAGAGTCTGCCTGAATTCCTTTTCATGTGGTCTTTTAGTATTCAAAGCCAGCAACATATGCCGAGTCCTTCTCATGTTTCAGATCTCTTTGACTTGTGCTGCTGCTGTTGTTGCATCTCGCTGACTGCCTTTTCTGCCTTCCTTCTGCCACCAGCCAGAGGACTGTCTTGGCTCTATGGGCTCATGCTACTAGACAACTATATGTTAAGGTAAATTGACTTTGGACCTTAATTACTTTTGTACAATCGCAGCAGTCCCCAGGTTAGTGTTTAATTGAATAACCAAAGGATAGGAATTTTGGAAGGTAGGGATTATTTTTAGAATTATGCCTACCAGAGGATGATAAAATTACACATATACACAAACATACATACACACACACACATATACACATGCATCTATGCATACATCATCCAACAAATTAGGATTCATCAGCTTTTGGCCAGTGGTATAAACTATTGAAGTAAACAGTCTGTAGATGACTATTAAGATAGTCAAAGGAGAAACAGGCCTATTCCAACCCTGGGAACACTAACTGCAGTTTTGGGCAATAGGATTGGGAGAAGAGAAAAAGACAGAATCCAAATAAAAGTAGGTGAATAAGAAGTGGATTGTCATCTCCTCTGTGGAAGCTAAGGCAAAGAGCATTTTTAAAATGTCAGATAGATTTTCTATGTCAAATTCTGAAAACAGATAAAATAATGTTTCACAAGCAAATGTTGGATTCAACCATTAATTATTGGAGCGATAGCTGGGGCGATGGCATAATGAAGTACAGAAATTGAGCATCAGGATGTCAAGGGATATGGATGTGACAGGATATAACGTGGAGTAATTCAGGGGAAACTTGACTGAGAAGATAAGGAGAGTTTTAGGACAGTATCTAGAGGGCATTAAAAACAAAGGAAAAAACTCCATCTCTACTTTTAAATTTGGTATATAAAAGATATGAATATGCTGGGAGGGTGGAATGTTAATGACAGCAGGAAAAAAGATTCATACTATTGAAAAGAAAGGAAGTTACTGATAGAAAAATTTATTAGAATAAATACGATGGAAGAGGTTCAAGACCAATAGCTTCAAATGACAGCCTGATATAATATCTAGGCTTTGAAAAGTTACTTTAAGAAGTCTAAGGAAACTTTCCCTGTGTCTCTGTATATCTGCTCACAGGTATGTATCTGTCCATTCATCAAGCTCTAAAAAATAGAAACACTTTCGTTCAATGCATTAAATACTTGAGAAAAAAATGAAAAAAAATACAATGAATGGGATGAAACATATGGGAGAAGAATAAAAATAAAATTTTCTGAAATTCTTAAAGTCCAAGCCTAAGGATACCTTGTCGCCAAGGCTGGAGTGCAGTGTCACAATCATAGCTCACTGCGGCCTCAAACTCCCTGGCTCAAGTGATCCTCCTGCTTCAGCCTCCTGAGTAGCTAGGACTACAGGTGTGTATCACCACACTTGGCTATTTTTTTCTAAGTTTCTGTATAAATGGGGTCTTTCTATGTTGCCTAGGATGGTCTTGAACTCCTCTCAAGTGTCACTCCCACCTTGGCTTCCCAACGTGCTGGGATTATAGGCATGAGCCATTGCACCCAGATGGATTTTGCTACTTTTACATGCACATGTGTGCATCTAAGTTCTTGGCAATTTCATCATGTGTGCATTCATATAACCCCCCATATTCAAGGTACAGAACTGTTTGATCACCACAAATGCCCCCCTTGCTACTCTGTTATAGTCACAGCCATCCGCCTCCTGCCCCACTACCTCCTATCCCTCTTCCTAATCCCTGGCAACCACTTATCTGTTATTCATCTCTATAATTTTGTCATTTTGAGAATGTTATAGAAATGACATATAGTACGTAACCTTTTGAGATTGGCTTTTTTCACTCAATATAATTTCTGATGCTTCTATATTAGGTAATACATATTAATGATTATGATTTTATATTTGTCATGGGATAAAGTGATATTAAAATGTCCACCTTCCCAGATTCACCTAATGGCTGGTATTATTTCTGACTTATACTGGCATCTTTCTATTACTTTATATCTTAAGCAGTTTTACCTGTAAATATGAATACGATAATGTTGGCTAAATATTAACTAAACACTGCATACTAGAATGTCTTCAAATAAGTGTTCAAAGGTTACATTTTGTCTAAACATATGGGGGGGTTGTATCTTATCAGATAAAGGAGTTTCAGGAAAATTTCTTCTTTTTTATTTCTATAGATTTAATGGATACAAGCAATTTTCCATTACATGAATGAATCGTATACTGGTGAATTCAGTGGTTTTAATGTACTTGTCACCTGAATAGTATACATTGAACCCGAAAGGTAGCTTTTGATCCCTCACTCTCTTCCTAGCCTCCCCTCTTCTGAGTCTCCAAAATCTCTTATACGACTCTGCGTGACTATGTACACCTATTGATCAGCTCCCACTTATGAGTGAGTCCATGCAGTATTTGTTTTTTCCATTCCAGAGATATTAATACTTCATTTAGGATTATGACTTCCAGTTCCACCCAAGTTGCTGTGAAAGACATAATTTCATTCGTTTTTATGGCTGAATAGTATTTCATGTGTTATACATATGTGCCACACTTTTCTTTATTCACTCGTCAGCTAATAGGCTCATAGGTTGATTCCAAATCTTTGCAATTGTAAATTGTGTTGCAATAAACATAGGAGTTCATGTGTCTTTTTTATACAATGACTTCTTTTCTTTTGGACATAAAGCCGGTAGTGGGATTGCTGGATTGACTGGTAGGTCTACTTTTAGCTCTTTGAGGGATGTCCATACTGTTTTCCGTAGAGGTTGTGCTAATAAAACTGTAATAGCCTCTTGTCCTTTTCATTGAGGTAAAAATCATGTTGGAATTTAACCATTCTTAATACTGAAAAATATTTTATTTTATTTCATTTATCTGTTGATATCCAAAGCATGCATACTTATGTTATTTGCTACTTAAACTATGATCAGCAGAATGTCTGAATTGGTATTACAATGGTGTTTGAAATGAAGAATCTGAGCCCCTCCCCTTACAAACTGAATCAGAATTTGCTTTTTAGCGGAATCCCATGTGATTTTAAAATTTGAGAAGGAACTCTAAAAAAAAAAAAAGAAAGAAAGACAATGAGGCCATAATAATCAATATAGCATGGTATTGGCATGAGTGCATTTCATTGCATTTCAATTATATTACAATATTTTTAATTTAAAAATATAGATTAAGAATGGTGGTGTGTTATTACAGTGATAGCATCTCTCTTATATTCTACCAAATGATCAGTCCTTACATTTGAAATATTAGAAATACTACGTTTCAGCTGAATTGCATATGCTTGCTGGGATGGATGGTCTCTGATGTTTCCTTTGAATAACTTTTCCAACTACGATATCATGCTTCTCTAACGTAACATTGAAAATGAGTTATATACAAATGATGGAGAATGTGGCCTTCCTTTCCTTTACCATTCATTAGCAGTTCATACCACCTTCCATGTACACTCATCCACCAATGACAAACTGGTTGGACAAGAAAATAAATGTTCCTGATGGCAGCGCGTTACAGGAAACAGGGAGATTGCGAAGAGAGCAAAATATTTTTATAACACAGGCAACTTAAAGACTTGCTAAAACTGTGGCAAGAGCAATGTCAACTCATTTTTGCCTTGGGCTATAAAGAAACAATTCACTTTTTAAAGAAAAATATAAAATGTTACTATAAAGTTTATGTTGGGTTATGGGAACACAAAAGATAGCCAACCTATCAGATGACAGAAGATTTTTTTTTTCCAGAAAATCACTGAGTCATGAACTTGGTCTAATGTCTGCTCGTATTTAACTAATTTTCATGTACATCTTTGGAGTTTATGTCATTTACCCAAACCTTAGGAACCAGTCCTTCTAATTTCTGAATGCTGCTGCCACCAGATTGCTACAGAAAAGTTGTTTTGCCCCAGGTCCCTTCATACTGTCCTCATTTTGCTACCGCAGGTTCTGACCATCTGGCAGACTACTTCTAAACAGTGCTAGTGTGACTGCTGTCACATCCCACATCACCGGGGGTTATCTCAAATAATTGCTCATCCTAAGCAATAATAATACCTCTTGAGGCTAAGAGCAAGTTGTTTATATATCTGTACTGCCCCCAGCATTACCTAGGTATTTAAATTGAAAAATTAAATAAGCTTTCTACAGCTAGCCATTAACTACTGCTCAATATACCAGGAACCTCTAGCTATGTAGGCCAGAGACTATTAATGTGAACTCCAAGAGACAATCCTGGTTTAATTTGTTCTGGGGACACTGTCCAAAAAAAGTGAGCTCTCCCTTCTGGTGCAGAGATGAATTATGTAGAAATGCTAAGGCATCTTTGCATAACAGATTTTCCCTTCAAATGCAAAGACTTTGAGCAATAATATTGTACGTTAATGCACACAGATTTCATGGAATTTTAGAGCAAAAATTATACTGTAAGGAAGAAGCCAATGTGCCTGAATTTTCTCATCCAGTTCCCTTCTGTATAATAAAGCAAACCATTTAATTTTATTTTATCTGAACTTCTAAAAGTTCTATAAATTCAGTATTTTTTACAGAATAATAAAGTGTTCCATTAAAACTATGACTTGATTTTTTTTCCTTTTTTATTTCAGCATACTGTGGGGGTGCAAATGTTTAGGTTACATACGTTGCACTTGCCCCACCCGAGTCAGAGCTTCAAGCATGTGCAAACCCCAGACGGTGCGCACTGCACCCATTACATGTGTATATACCCATCTCCTCCTTCCCCCTCCCATCTGCCCGACACCCGATGAATGCTATTACTACATGTGCACTTAAGTGTTGATCAGTTAAAACCAATTTGATGGTGAGTACATGTAGTGTTTATTTTTCCATTTTTGGTACACTTCACTTAGTAGAATGGGTTCCAGCTCTATCCAGGGTAATACAAGAGGTGTTATACCGCCATTGGAGTGCTTATACTTTAAATAATTTTCTTTAAAATATACTCTTGGGAAACGAATGCTAATTTCCATTGTTCATAGGGTTGATATGTGAGCAGATGTGTCACATTTGAGAAACCATTGACTTTAGCTGAGTCCCAGTCCATTTTGTGCCACTATTACAGACTACTTGAACTGGGTAATTTTTAATGAACAGAAATTTACTTTCTCACAGTTCTGGAGGTTGGGAAGTCCAAGATCAAAGTACTGGCATCTGGTGAGGGTGTTCTTGCTGTATCATCCCATGGCAGAAGGTAAAAGAGCACAATGTATTCTCCACCTGCAGAGCTGACAAAAACTTCTTCAGAGCATAATTTCCAGTTGCTGAACATGTGTTAAGCATAAATGATGGTGACAATATGGTCAATGTGAAAGTATCTTCCTAATGAGCTAAGAGGAGTGAAAAATTTTACTGTGTATAAAACTATTAATATGTTTTTAACACAAGGAAGAATATCTGTAAGTTTGCCCATTTACTTTTCATAAAATATTTTAAATTAGCAATTCAACAATGAAATATTTTTAAAATTTGGCTAACTAATTTATATACCATTTGTTGAATTATGGAAGAGCAAGAATAATATGTTTAAGCATTAAACTCTTTCTTTTGGAGGTCAATCCTTACTCCTATCAATATTATACTTGACTTTACAACCCTTCATCAACAATATGATTGAAAGTCTTGGTGATATCTTAGGCAAGAAGGTTTTCTGAGCAGCCACTTTATCATTATTATACAGTGACTACATTGTCTAATATGCCAATTCTCTAACAAATTCACCATGAGTTACTTTTTGTGTAGTTAAACATACCCACTCTAATCACTAAAAAAAACAAAAGTTCTAAAATTATCAGGGACTTTCTTGAGTTATTATTTATAATATTATTCAGAGTTGATAATATGAAACACAATAAGTAAAATTTTAGAAAAAAATTTTTATGTCTGTGGTCAGTTTGAATGTGGAAGTAGAGCTTAAGAGAGTAATCTGGGCTGAATGTGCAGTGGACATTATTTACATAAAATAATAATTTGATCCATGGAGCCACTATTTTACTTACTGGATAAAATAGAATGGAGAATGGTGAGATATAGGCATATTGAAGAATATTACTGGACAGTAAAGAAGACATTAATAAAGAAATGAGGGAAATAATTCTTAAAGAAATGGAAGAGGGACCAGTCATAAACCTGGGTGAGCAAGTATCAAGAAAGAAGGTGTGGCTCACAGGGTGGAATAACCAACATTGTAGGGATAGAATCAGAAAAAGTCATTATTGTGGGCATCTAAGTTTTTCACAGCCGTCCTTCTACAGAGCAATGTATAAATCCATTCACCAATGCATGCTAATAATACCTTACCGTCTGTCATCTGGTTAGGTCAAACACAATCCAGATAATCACATTTCTTTAATAGTGCTTTTTGTGTATTTTAAGCTATCAATGTTTTGTAGGTTTCGCTAATCATTCAACGCTATTATTAGTCATCATCAGAGTATATTTTTGAGTAATCATAATATGAATACAAACATTTATATGGTCCTTACCATGTGCATATATGAAACCATTCAATCTTCCCAAAAACTCTATGAAGCACATATATTTTCTCACTTTACTGATGAAAAAATTAATGCCAGATAACCTCAGACCACCTCCGTGCTTTAGAGGAGAAATTCAAGCCCAAGCAGTCTAGCTTAAGTCCATCTTCTCTATTGTCATACTGTGCTAGAATTTCCTCTTGAACAGACTTCATAGGCATTTGAAACAAATTTATTTCATAAGAGACCAGAAGTGTAGCCTGGCATCAAAATAACATTTTGCTAATTCTACAAAAATTCTAAAAAAAAATTGCAGGGAAAAAAATCTGTGCACTTAGAGATATATTCCTATACTCAGATCCTCACAATAAAAAATATGGGGCAAGTAAGCAATATTTTCTGCTAATTAAAATTATTTTACATATACATGTATGTATGTACAACACAAATATGTTATCAATATTAATGTATACACAATGCACATATACATTGATGAGCAATTTCATAAATTTATCAAATTTTATAAACATAAGCATGAAAGAATTTTAAGAACAAATGAAAAAAACATTCATTAATTCATAGTAAAAGAAAATAACATTAAAATATTATAGCTTTGTGCAATTTTAATTCCATATTTTCTCAATGTGAAGGAATATCTTCATATTGTAAGATGCACATCCTCACATATATTCGTGTGTCTATAAGTGGAATACATCTTAAATTCAATAGCATTTTACAATTGCCATTGATCAGGTGGTAGTCATGACGAAACTAGCTGACACCGTACGCACAGGTAAACCTTATTACTTCTGTTAGTGTGACTAGATGCACTGAAGCATTTGAGGTTTCAATCCATAATAATTTAAGGATTATTTGATTAAGAAAATGGTGGGTCTTTTCAACTGTTTTGCAAAAACATTCATTATCATCTTTAGATGAGGTTAAAAAAGCAGGACCCTCAAAACTTGGGTGATAGGTATAAATGTATTGGGAAAAAAATCTCAAAAACATGATAGAGCAAGTTTTTTAAAGAAATGCTATACCACTAACACTATTGATGGCACAGAGGAGGATATTGAGTGGAAAACACAGACTTCAATGTCCTCAGGATAAAAATTATTTAGATAAAGTGCTGGATTCTGTTGGTGAAAGTATTTTCAGAATACTTTCACATTTTTTCTTCATTAATGTTTTCTTTTTACATGTATACAAGAATAATTATATGATAGAAATCTATACCTAAATAAATACTAATGAACTCATTTAGTAAATAAAAAAATTTAAGAAGTCTTATTCATAAGTAAGCAGCATGTTGTAGTTAATTGGCAATTATAATTTTGCTATTTTTTTAACTTTGTTACCCTAAATAAAATAATCACATATCTAAACAATGACAGTGTCTAAGATTTGATATAAAGTATAATTTTCTAAATACCTTACATTTATCTCTCAGGGAATAAAAGATAAAGGCATTTTTAAGTTCATGTTGTAAGTACAAGTGCAGTAATGAAAAAGCAGGAAGAAAAGAATTCAGAGAATATTACTCTTCACTACAATATGTTTCCAATTATTATTTAAAAGCTGTAAAGTTCAAAAAGAGTATAATTCATTGTGTATTTTAAACAGTTATATTTTAATATAAGTATAAAATTTTCTTTTACTAACGATATTGTTCTATTTATATTCATCAATTATCAATTCTTCAGGGACATTAGGAGACCACATGTTAAAAATTTTAATTATAGTTATGTCACCAGAAGTTTAATTACAGCTTGCCCACTCAATAACCTGGTGTTTCATTACAACCCTTGCAAATGTTGTTTCAAGAAATTAATACACCTGAATCTCAGGGTCACAGCAAATATATGATTATTATTACAACATAATTTGTATGTTAATGTAATATTAATATAATAATATGAGAACAAATTTAATATAATTTATAGATATAATCTTGATAGATTCTCTATCAACAATCTAATGATATCTGAATTATATGAAATAGTTATCATTTATATATATGAATATTCATGTCTCCAGATACCGCATTTTAATTCAATTTTGTCATTTTAACTAATATTTTGAATATGGTTTTACTGTTTCATATTTAACACCAATTAATTAATGTATATTTTAAATCACTGTAAAAAACTGCATTTTTCACACAAAGTCTGATATTGGCCAATAATTTTTATGCATACACTTAATTCTAGTTCCAACTTGAGAATATTGCTTGTAAAAGATATCAATGTCACTTGGAAGTCAAGAAAAAATTCAATGCTAAAAGTATGATTAACCTAATGGATAAATTTCAGAGGATGTTCAGCATCTCTGTTTCTTGAAAATGTTTATTAGAGATCACTGGTATTTTGAAAAGACATGGGTAGGTGTCCTCCTAAAATTTTGAGGGATTTTGAAGGACAAGACTATAATATCAACTCAAACTTAAAGTATTAATAATTAAGTCCCTTGTTTGTGTTTCTTCAACGATTTCAGAACTTTCGTTTCTTTCTTTTTCCTTTCCTTTATTTTCTTTTTAAAGAATATGCAGATATTGCATAGGATATCGCTTTAGGAAGCCACACATCTAGTGATTTATCTTTTGTTCGCAACATGCTTATTTCCAGGGCTGGTGAAGAAAAGAGAATAAAGCCAATGCTCTGTCTAACGGACTTGACATGCCAGATTGTCTTTTCCTACTGCTTTATTTTTGTATGGGCTGACTATTCTTAAAGTTATGTAAGAAACTGTAAGAAAACAATAAGAAAAACTTTCCAGAAGCTATTTTTCCATCATCATATTCTCTGGTGGAAGATTTAGGGAGAGAGTGATTGTATGTCCCATTCCTTGCCTTATCTCTTTGCTTCCCTGCTTTTTGTTCCCTATTTTTTATATATTTTTTTTTTTTGCTAATGAATCCAGTTAACACAATGAAAGCAACATGAATCTGTTTTATTTTGGGTTCCCAGGTGTGGCATTCATTCCAATTTGACAAATAAGTAGGTCAAGATAGTAAAAAGAAATGCCTAATTTTACTGAAAATGTGCCTTAAGCAATCGTAACACAAAACACAAATTACAAAGTTAATATTAATAGATAGCTAATCCATCAGTTTGAGAACTGTTGGAACATAGTATACAATAGCGTGTTTACATTAGGGTTCTGTTATAGTATCACTGGGGAGAAAGTACGTGCATAAACAAACATGTCAGTGAATATGGAATTATGCATTCTGAAATTCTGTTTAAAGGTATTAAGGGTATTAAAATTATTTGAATCTATATAAATCTATCAATGCCTATTGGTTAAACTTTTACCATCAAAATGTGCAAGGCCCTCAATGAAACCTTCTCTTTTAACTTCTTTTCCAAGCTTACCCCACCTCAGCATTTATGAAGTCTTTCTTATCTTTCAAGGTTTGGTTCAAGTGTCACTATTTTCAGCACATCTTCCTCAAACTAGAATGGATTGTCAATCTTGACATCATCTCTATGACCCCTCTAAATTCTTCTCTCTTTTACTCTATACTCTTTTGTCATTAAAAATTAATGTGTATATATTATATATATTTCATATATATATATGTCTTTTTCCTGCTATATACCCTTTAAGACACCCACCACTTAGCAAAATGGCAGCTTTTGCCACTTTGTACCCACTTAATAAAGATTTATTTATATAGAAAGGGGCAAAACTTCACTTAAAATATGGAAAATAATTTAAAACTGAATACTATTGAAGATAGCTGTATATATGTGTGTGTGTGTATGTGTGTGTGTGCATGTGGGTATAATTTCACAAAGGTGCTGGAGTTAATACCATTATAAACATTTGAGGCGGAAAGAGAGAGAGAGAGACCCTCTGAACCCATACACTTTTTTTGAAAACAGTAAGAAATAAAGAATGCTAGGAGGATGATATTATTTTTCTTATTAAATAAATGTTTGTAAAGATAGTTTTAATTTCTACTAATTTCCATTTCAATTTTACTATATGGCCAGAAGTCTGAGAAGTTAATATAGATTATTTAATTGCTTCAGCTATATTTTTTATGGAAAATGTCATTCATAAAAGGTAACAAAGCAAGAGGAATTGGTAATTCATTACACTTTAGGGTTCTGCTTTCTCTGTATCCTTGCCAATATTTGTTATTTTTTGAGTCTTTGAAAATAGCCATTCTAATTGGGGTGAAATACAATTTTATTGTGGTTTTGATTTGCATTTTCCTGATGATTGGTGATTTTGAGAACTTTTTTCATATACCTGTTGACCATCTGTTTGTCTTCCTTTGAGACATACCTATGCAGGTCATGTGTATATTTATAATCAGATTATTTGGAGTTTTGGGCATTGAGTTATTTGGGGTTTTGTATATTCTGAATATTAATCATTGTCAGATGAAGAGTTTGCAGATTTTGTCTCCAATTTCATTGGTTGTACATTCACTCTATTGATAGCTTAATCACATTTGTCTGGTTTTGCTTTTGTTGCCTGTGCTTTTAAGGTCTTCTTCATAAAATCTTTGCATAGACCGATGTGTCAAAACATTCACCTCATGTTTTCTTCAGTAGATTCTTAGTTTGAGGTGTTACATTTAAATCTCCCATCTATTTTGAGTTAATTTTTTATATGGTGAGAAATAGAGGTATAGCTTCATTCTTCTGCACAGAGATAATCAGTTATCCCAGCATCATTTATGGAAAAGACTAACCTTTCCCCAGTGAGTGTTCTCAGTGCCTTTTCCAGAAATCCAGTTTGCTGTAAACATGCACATTTATTTCTGCGTTCTATATTCTCTTCTACTGCTCTACATGTCTGTTTTTATGCCAATACTATGCTGTATGCTGTTTTGGTTTCTGTAGCTTTGTAGTGTGTTTTGAATATGTGATGTCTCCAGCTTTATTCTTTTTGTTCATGATTTCTTTGATTATCTGGGGTCTTCTGTGGTTCTACATGAATTTCAGGATTGATTTTTATATTTTTGTGAGAATGTCAGTGGTGTTTTCATAGAGATTGCATTGGATCTGTAGATCACTTTAGTACTATGGTAATTTTCATAATATTAAGTCATCTAATCTATGCATATGAAATATCTTTCCATTTTTTTGTATCACCTTCAATTTCATTTATCAACACATTGTAGTTTTTTTCTTATAGCAACATTTCAGCTCCTTGGCTGAAGTTATTTCTAGATATTTTATTTTTTATATTTATTTTAATAGTATTTTTTCTTCATTTTTTTCATTTTCTTTTTTTCCCCCAGAATATTATAGGAGTACAGATGTTTTGGTTGCATGAATTGCTTTTGTCAGCTTGAGTCAAAGTTGTAAGTGTGCCCATCACCCATATAGTACATCGTACTTGTCAAGTGTGACTTCACCCATCTCCCCTCCCCCTCCCTTCTGCTTTATTTCCATAGAGATTTAATTCCATCTGTGAACATGAGTGCTGATCGGCAAGTTCCAATGTAATAGTGAGAACATGTGGTGTTGGTTTTACCATTCTTGTGCTACTTCATTTAGAAAAATGGTCCCCGATTCCATGCAGATTGTTGCAAATGTTATTAATTCATTTTTTAATGGTTGAGTAGAACTCCATGGTATCCATGTACCGCATTTTATTAATCCACTC
Organism: Lepilemur ruficaudatus; assembly: GCA_963574885.1. NCBI lineage: Eukaryota > Metazoa > Chordata > Mammalia > Primates > Lepilemuridae > Lepilemur > Lepilemur ruficaudatus. The sequence continues at coordinate 75,393 of CAUYRT010051202.1, forward strand.
ATGAGTTCATGGACACTTGGGTTGCTTCCATATTTTTGCGATTGTGAATTGTGCTGCAATAAACATTCTAGTGCAAGTGTCTATTTGATAAAATGACTTTTTTTCCTTTGGGTAAATACCTAACAGTGGGATTTCTGGATCATATGGCAAGGCTACTTTTATTCTTTGAGGAAACTCCATACTATTTTCCACAAAGATTATAGTAGTTTACAGCCCCACCAATGCTGTATAAATGTTCCTTTCTCTCCACATCCACACCAGCATCTATTGGTTTGGGATATTTTGATAAAAGCAATTCTCACTGGATATATGCAATATCTTATTATGGTTTTGATTTGCATTTCTCTGATGATTAGTGATGTTGAGCATTTTTAGTATTTTTATTGACCATTAGTCTATCTATCATTGAAAAGCTTCTGTTCATGTCTTTTGCCCACATTTCAGTGGGACTGTTTGATTTCTTTTCTTGCTGATTTGCTTGAGTTCTTTGTATCCTTTTATGATAAAAACCTTAACAAAATAGGCATAGATGAAACATACCTTAAAATTATAAAAGCCATATATGACAAATCCACAGGCAGCATCATACTGAACGGGAAAAAGTTAAAAGATTTCCCACTCTGAACTGGAATAATGCAATGATGCCCACTGTCACCACTTCTATTCAACATAATGCTAGAAGTCCTAGCCAGAGTAACGAGGCAAGAGAAGGAAACCAAGTGTATCCAAATGGAGAAAGAGGAGGTCAAACTATCGCTCTTTGCTGATGATATGATCTTATATCTAAAAAACATCAAAGATTCTGCCAAGAGACTCCTGGAATTGATCAATAAATTCAGCAAAGTCTCAAGTTACAAAATCAATGTACACAAATCAGTAGTATTCCTATCACCAACAACAGTCAAGCTACTAATTAAATCATAGACTCAATACCTTTCATAATAGCTACAAAGAAAACAAAATACCTAGGAATATATGTAACCAAGGAGGTGAAAGATCTCTACAAAGAGCACTACAAATCACTGAGTAAGAAAATTACAGATGATGCAAACAAATGGAAAAACATATCATGCTCATGGATTGGCAGAATCAACATTGTTAAAATGTCCATACTACCCAAAGTGATTTACAGATTTCATGCAGCCCACATAAAAATACTAATGTCATATTTCACAGATTTAGAAAAAATAATTCTAGACTTTATTTGGAACTAGAAAAGAGCCAGAATAGTCAAAGCAACCTTAAGCCTAAAGAACAGATCTGGAGGTATCACTTTACCAGACTTTATTCTATGGAGCTATAGTAACCAAAATAGTATGGTACAGGCACAAAAATTGAGACATAGACCAATGGAACAGAACAGAGAACCCAGATATAAAACCATACACATATTGTCATCTGATCTTTAACAAAGTAGACAGCAATATACACTGGGGAAAAGAATCTCTATTCAATAAATGGTGCTTGGAAAATTGGATAGCCACATGTAGAAGACTGAAACAGGATTCATATCTCTCACCACTCACAAAAATTAATTTAAGATGGATAACAGACTTAAATCTAAGACATGAAACCATAAGAGTTCTAGAAGAAAATGTTGAAAAACCTCTTCTAGATTATCAGCCTAAGCAATGAATTTATGATGAAGACCCCAAAGGCAATGTTGGCAACAACAAAAATAAATAAATGGGACTTGATTAAATTAAAAAAACCTTCTGCACAGCCAAGGAAACAATCAACAGAGAAAATAGACAACCTCCAGAATGGGAGAAAATACTCACATGCTATACATTCAATAAAGTGTTTTCTTGATTTATATTTCCACTAGTTTGTTGTCAGTGTCTAGAAACACTACTAATTTTTGTATGTTGATTTGTATCCTGTAACACTACTGAATTTATTTGTTAGTTCTAAGAGGTTTTTTTTGGTGTACCTTTTAGAGGAATGTGCTGTTGGATTCGGTTTGCTAATATTTCATTTAATATTTTTACATCTACATTCACCAGTGAAACCACAGAATGATGGAGTATAGCTGTTTTTTGGACCTTGGGGGACAAGGAGCTGCATAATGATGACTTCACTCCTCAAGAAATTTATGACTTGGAAGCTCAGATTCTTAGAAGCTAGTTCGGCTCCAGTGAAGCAGGTTACTAGACTTATTTGGCCTTTAGGGCAGGTTGTCTCAGCTCAGCCACTGCTCTTGCTGGGTTGTGGGACACTCTGTCAGCTGAGCCCTGGGTTGCATAGCTGCTCAGCTCAGCCAAGGCACCACTTCCCAAGGGGCCAATGTGTTTCCTCAGCTCATGCCCAAGAGGTATGCTTCTTCTGTGTGGCCCAGGCACCATTTCCCTGTTATGTAGGGTGTCACTTTATCTTAGGTACTGGGGTACATGACTACTCTGGGCATCCAAGTTTTCATTTCCTGGGAGGCAGAGCACTGCTTCAACTTAAGCACCAAAGAGGCATGACTGCTCTGGGCAGCTAAGGTACTATTTTCCCAGGAGACAGGGCATCACTTCTGCTCAGGCACAAAGGGGTGGAGCTACTCTGGGCAACTAAGGCATCACTTCCCTGTATGCCCCGTATTGCCTCAGCTCCAGCACTGGAAGACAGGGTGCAGAAGCGACTGGGAGGGGTTTCTAGAGCAGCTTTTCCAAGGCACTGTTTCCCTGGGAGGTAGTGTGCAGCTTCACCTTGGGCTCCAATGGGCAGAGCACAGGCATGACTGGGAGAGGTAGATGGAGTGGTTTTGCCAAAGGGCTATTTCCCCAAGAGGAAGGGTTGTATATGAATTATTTGATCATAACTTTATATTATGCTATATTATTTTTAAATTGGCTTAAACAGGTAAAATAATGGAGAATATTTTATAATATATTGGTTTATAACTAGTTAGTATGAATTCACTGAATGTAAAATATATATTATAAAAATACAGCTAAACCTAAAAGTTTAAATAGCACATTTCTATAATTATAAACCTTCACTGGAGCTGAACATAATCATTCACAATTTTTAGAGTGTCTTATTTCTCTTAAGTGTGTAATTTTTCCTATTTTTAAATTCAGGAAGTTAAAAAAATAACATTAAGAAGAAATGCATTAAGTGAAAGCCAGCCTAGTCTCAAAAATATGTAACAGTGGTATAACAGTTCATTGTCTTTTAAATTTTCTAGGCAAATATTGCTGAAAGGCTTTTCACTGCTCAGACAAAGCTGATAACTTGTAAAATAAAACACTATGTGCTTATTTTTTATTGCTTGACATTTTCTAATTTATGGTAAATGATAAGTCACAAACCATGTTAAAACATAGCATCAATATCACAGTGTTTAATAAGGCTATAAAGATAACTCTATTTGGCATGGATGTTGTACTTTCAGTATTTATTAATAAAATGTAATCTAAAAGCCCATTAATTTTATGGTTAACAAATAGCATGTTAAACATGCACACACATGCATACACACAAAACACAGATGTTTTCCAAGGGTAGCAAATGCAGATAATAAACTGAATAAAAGAATAGTTTATATTAAGGTGAATACAAATTATATTATTTTCAGTATTACTTTGCAGTTAGACTAATTGCATCTCTTAATTCTGTTGACAGTCATTTTTATTGTAAGTCAAATCCTCATACTATTATAATTAGATACTTTTAAAGAATTTTAGACCTAAAAAAGGTAAAGACTGATAACATATAATGCAATAAGACAAATATGAAACTTTCCTATTTTTTTCTGACTTTTTAAAAAAATTTTATTGGGGAAAACTATAAAACATTTACAGTACAATGTTTACAGTCACAATTTGTAGTGAGCTGATTTCCCAAAATATATTACCACTCAAGTTGACTTATCTTGTTACATTCAAAAACCTACTCTGTCAAAGTAGTCCAGAGAGTACATACAT
>CAUYRT010051205.1:0-11123 GCA_963574885.1 Lepilemur ruficaudatus
AAGGAAAGGAAAGAAGGAAAGGAAAGGAAAGGAAAGGAAAGGAAAGGAAAGGAAAGGAAAGGAAAGGAAAGGAAAGGAAAGGAAAGGAAAGGAAAGGAAAGGAAAGGAAAGGAAAGGAAAGGAAAGGAAAGGAAAGGGAAAGAAAGGAAAGGGAAAGAAAGGAAGAAAGAAAGAAAGAAAGTTTAAACTATAATATGAATTATAAACCTCTAAGAGCATTGACTATCATGGGGGAATATTTCAGAAAGTATTATTATTTTAAAAGTATATCTATCCAAATTTTGTATGTTAAATCTATTATTTTAAAAATAAAATGGAATGTATCAACGTTCTATTCTCTTTAAGAGTAATTTTTGAAAATTCTTTCTTTTTTTTTGAGACAGAGTCTCACTCTGTTGCCCGGGCTGGAGTGCCGTGGCATCAGCCTAGCTCACAGCAACCTCAAACTCCTGGGCTCAAGCGATCCTTCTGCCTCAGCCTCCCGTTGAAAATTCTTTCCATAACTCTGTATTCCCTACTTGAATTGCAACACTGGCAATATTTTTGTCCAACATCTGCCAACTAGGGTAATGTTCCTTCTGTGCCCTCCATGTACCAGCCTTCAAAATGCTTCTGCAGTTTCTTAATCCCTTTTTCTCCTCAATATAAATGCATCTGCTATGGATCCATCCATTTCAAAGTATTGACTTGGTTTTCCATGGTGACAACTAAGAAACAGGTGAGTTCATCCTTCACAGTCATCCAGGGGAAAATGACTTGGCCTTGGCACTAATTGCTACTGAGGGAAGCTTTATAGACTTCCTTGGACTTCATTGCCTAATATAGCTAAATAATGCACTACTAACCAAAATGTATTATGTGTTTTGGAATACTGATAGGAGCAAATTGTGATATGATTTCCCTATGGCACTAAGTATCATAGGGAAAAGAGAATTCTACAATAAAATGTCAAGAACATACATTGGGAAAAGGGACACCCTCTTTAATAAATGGTGCTGGGAAAACTGGATATTCATATGCAAAAGAATGAAATTGGACCCCTATTTCTCACCGTATATAAAAATCAACTCAAAATGGATTAAAAACTTAAGACCTGAACCTATAAAACTACTAGAAGAAAACAGGGAAAACACTTCAGGGCATTGGTCTAGGCAAAGATTTTATGAGTAATACTTCAAAAGCACAAGCAACAGAAATAAAAATAGACAAATGGGATTATATCAAACAATAAAGCTTCTGCGCAGCAAAGGAAACAATCAACAGAGTTAAGAGACAACCTGTAGAATGGGAGAAAATATTTGCAAATTATTCTTCTGAAAAGGAACTACTATCTAGAATATGCAAGGAACACAAACAACTCTCCAGTAAAAAACCAAAGAATCTGATTTTAAAATGGGCAAAGGATCTGAATAGACATTTCTCAAAAGAAGATATACAAACAGCCAACAAATATGTTTTTAAAAATCCTCGTTATCACTAATCAGAGAAATGCTAATCAAAACCACAATGAGATAGCATTCACCCCAGTTAGAATGACTATCACCAAAAAGACAAAAAATAACAAATGCTTGCGAGGATACAGAGAAAAGGGGAACTCTTATACACTGTTGATGGGATTGTAAATTAGTATAGCCATTATGGAAAACAGTATGGAAGCTTCTCAAAAAACTAAAAATAGAGCTATCATATGATCCAGTAGCCCGACTACTGGGTATATATGTATCCAAAGGAGAGGAAATCAGTATATTGAAGAGATACTTGTACCTTCATGTTTATTACAGCTCTATTCACAATAGCCAAGATACGGAATCAATTTAAATGTCCATCAACAGACGAATGAATAAAGAAATTGTGGTATATATACCAAGATATGAAATCTTGTTATTCACAGCAATATAGATGAGCCTGGAGGACATTATGTTAAGTGAAATAAGTCAGGTATGGAAAGATAAATATTAATACCATGTCTCATTCGTATGTGGGAGCTTAAAAAAATCTGAGTTCATAGAAATAAGCAGAGAGTAGAACTGTGGTTATCAGAGGCTAGGAAAGGCAGAGGGGAGAAGAAGATAGGGAGAGGTTGGTTAGTGGATACAAAGTTATAGCTGGATGGGAGGAAATAAGTTCTAGCATTCTGTAGCATTGTAGGTTGAATATGGTTAACAACAATTTAATGAATATTTTCAAAAAACGAGAAGAGAGGATTTTGAATGTTCACAACATAAAGAAGTAATAGATGTTCGGTGTGCTTATAGTGAGGCAAGATTAACCATTATTCTTATGTCCGTGTATTTTGTCTTACTTACCTGTGTATGTAGTGTATACAAAGGACAAACAAGTCCTAATTTACATCTAGTCTTTCTAGATGGTAAAAGAGGTTGCCAGGGTATAACAAAAGTAGAATTAGTAAACTAATATATTTTGTACATTTTTGTTCTTAAATTCCTAGGAAAGATTGTCTTCTGAAAATGTGAGCATTATAGCTTACTGGGTTGGTAGAGGAGAGAAGGGTTCTAGGCCAGAATGTTCATATTTCAAAGACACTTTCAAATTATAACTGTTAAGTGTGTGCAGTTTATTCAAGACTGCTGTGTATATAGTGGACAAATTAAATCTTTACCTGAAACATCTAGTCTTCCTAGATGTTTAGAAGTACCTGACATATGTTAAATGTAGAGGTAGTAAAATATCACTTTGTAAATATCTTTTTGCTAAAATTCACAGGAAATGCTATCTTTTGGAAACAGAATTGTTAAACCACCTCTGTGAGCAGTACCATCATCTATACTCGTTCAATGGTTTGGAGGAGGTGGGAGGGAAGGAATTGCAAAAGGTAATATGCTAGTGTGAGGTGTTCATACTTGGACATTTTCAAATACCGGTTTTCTTGTGTTTTGTGCGTTTTGTTTTTCTGTGTGTATACCATACATATAATGGACAAATGAGTCCTAATTTTGCAATATCTTGTCTCTAGATGTTAAAGAGGTTGCCAGTGTACGACAACATACTTAGTAAAATTAGCATATTTTGTGCACTTTGTGTTGAAACTCATAGGAAAGCTTGTCCTCTGTAAATGACTTACGAATATGAATTTGTTCCGTCATTGCTAAGTATTACACATGCCTGTACTTGTCCACTGGATATAAGGCAGAGAGGAGGAAATGAGGGGGGAATGGTTCAAGGCCAAAATGGTCATATTTAGACAATACTTCAGATTATAACCAGGGCTGTATGTTCAATTTTATTTAACAGTACTGTGTACATAGTTGACAAGTTCTTAAATGAAATTTCTAGTTTTTCTAGATATTTAGAAGTGCTTAATGTATTTAAAAGTAGAAGTAGTAAAATAACACTTTGTAAATAGCTTTTAAAAACTGATGGGAAATACTGTGTTTGGGAGTGGAATTGTCAAACCACCTCTGTGAGTAGTACAACCTCTGTACTGTTCACTGGGTTGAAGGAGGTGGGAGGGAAGAAATTGGAGAAAGTGTTTTGCTTGTGTGAAGTAGAAAATTTCAGCTTATCCATTGCCCTGTATGTTATGTGCATTTTATTTAACTTTGCTGTATTGTATATATTGTCTATATATTGTATATATTGTATGTATTGTCTGGTACATATACCAGACAAATGAATCCCAATTTTATAATACCTAGTTGCTAAATATTAAAGAGGTTGGCAATGTATGACAAAAGTAGAGTTAGTAAGATAACGTTTTGTACGCTGTTAAAATTCGTAGAAAGGCTATCTTCTGAACAGGACTTTTGGAAGTGAAATGATAACATCGCATCTGAGTCCCACATGTGCCTGTATCCACTGGGTTGGTGGTGAAGAGGAGTTGAAAGAAATGAAGGATTCTAGACCAGAATGTTCCTTTTTAGAAGACACTTTCAGCTATAACCATTGTTACATGTGTGTATTCAACACTGCGTCTTCTTTTTCCGTATTTCTCCCTTGATCCTCCTTAATTGCATCCCTCTCTGAAAGGAAACATATTACTTTTGTTTATCGAACTTTTAGTATACTTAATAAGTAAATAAAGCTTCCTGGAATTTACACCATTTTAGCCACCATCCTATCTTATATTCAATATATATTATTCAACCAGTATCTACTGAATACCTACAATGTATCAGGAGGTGCTTTAGGCAATGGGTCTACTTTTAGTATACTTTAAGCCTACTCTATGATTATTAATATGATACTATTACATACAAAATACCACTATTACTATAGAGTCAAGTGATTGCCAAAAATAGACAGCTAGTAGGTATCATAGAACTATCAAACTGCATCCCCCAGGTTTGATCCTGTTGGGGTTGATTTTTTTTGAGGGGTGTTGCCCCAGTTGTTTGGCTCCTGGCTTGGAAGAATCACAAGCTGGGCTGGTGCAACAGAGTGATGACAGACTCTTAGCATTTCCACACGAGCAGCTTTCATTGAAGGCTATTTTTGGACAGAAATAGAAAGTGAAAGAACATTTCCTAATGGGAAACGGGTCTATCTCCTCAAGTGGAAAAGATGATAGAGTCTTACCACACTTCTACTTTTATGTCTACACCTTATGTTAAATGCTGGGTGGAATATTCATTATTTCTGTGGGAAAAGCGTAGAGTGCTTACAGCCAAGGGCACTCCCCAATTTTATCCTTATAAGGTAACTTCCAGGGGTTGCTATGGCTTTTGTAAACTGTCATGACACTGATGAACATGGTTTTTGCTATGTTAATGTATGTCAGTGAGGAAAAGGTCACTTTTGAACATGAGCTCCTAGTTTCTGCATGTGTTCCTGGCTGGGAAAAGTCCCTAACCTCAAGTTGCTGCTGTTGTGGATTTGTTTCTAAATGCTCATTGGCTTCCTCATTTTGCCCCCATCCTCATTCCTGTGGTTAGTGCTGCCCACCTGCACCTGTCCCTAACAGTCACACCACTGTGATTCCATCGCACTGTTGTGATTCCATAGTCCATAATCCTTACCCTAATCCCAAGCCAACACTTATTTTCTCTTCTGCTACCCATTAATTTATTTTTCACTCTCTTCTTTATATTTTTCTTCTCTCGTTTCACACATAATTTTCCCATTTCTCTACTATTGCTCTTCCTTTTGTTGTTATTTTCAAATATCTCAATTTATGTTCATAAATTGGGTTTATATTTTGGAGGGTTTGCTGTTGGTAGATGGGGAGTATCATAGGTTCTACTAAGAAAGCAACTGCACGTAAATGCATAACTTGTATAACCTATCTGCATGTTTGTTTGTTTCCCCAAAATTCATATGTCAATGACCTAATCCCCAGTGGGATCATATCAGACAGGGATAATAATAGGTGATGGGGCTTTCGGAGGGTAAGGAGACAAGGGATTCTCTGTGTGTGCATGTGTCAAGGAAGGCCATGTGAGAACTCTACTAGGAAGAGTGTCCTCTCCAAGTTCCTGACCACACTGGCACTCAGATCTCAGATTTCCAGCATCCAGAAGTGTGAGAAATAAACTTCTGTTGTTCAATTCACCCAATTTATGGTATTCTGTTATAGCATCCCAAACTGACTGAGATACCACCACTCACCAATGAATCATTTCCCCCTTCTTCCTCTCTGTGTCTCTTTCAGTCTTTCTAACCCAGGTACCATTTATTGTATTTCATTTTGAGGAAAATAAAGTGATAGGCCAAAGAATGAACAAAGAAAATTATCAGTGACTAAAAATAACATTTACAATAATCAATATGAAGCTATCGTGGGTATATTGAGAATGTCCAATACTAACATCAAATGCCTTTCTTCACCAAGCATTTATTAAGCACCTATTGGTATCTGATACAGGTTAGAGCAATTCCTCGCCATTACAGCAATCAGTGATGGTCATTAATCAAAGAAATCTCATGGGGTTCCCCACTGTTTCTGCACAGAATTATAGATTTTCTTTAGTTATTTTGTCAAGAAAGATTCTGAATAAATAGGATTCTTAGGAAATGGTTAATCATTTATCAGAGTTGTTTTGATTTCAATTGTTATGGCTTCTTTCTACTTTGGTCTTGAGGTCCGTGTGTTGAGAGTGGCCATAAGCCAAGATACGTGCTCTCTAGGACAGCCCTGATGAGGGGAAAGTTAGGTTTAGGAGTGTGTTTCAGGCAAGACACAATGAGGAGGTAAATCCAAAATGCATGAAACAGAAGAAATTGATTCCTCACAGGTTCCCAGAAAGGTTAGGGGTGCAGACAGCAGGACAATAGGAAGTACAGAGGTGGCAGGGAGCTCACCCAACAGGTGGAGAGCAAGAGAGAAAAAGAACCTGTGCCCTCTGCATTTATTACGGTCCAGGGACATCATAGCTTTTAGGCTTTCCCATGGGGTTTGTGGATCCACTGCTTTAAAGAAAACATGTGAGAAGGTGGGAGGGGGACTTATTTACATGACTCTAGTGTTGACCATTAGGTTTTACTATGGACAACAACTGTGGGGTGTATTGGGCTTGGGTCAGTGAGATGAGGGAAAAGCAGGTTATACAACCAGAGGTTGTTTCTGTATGGGAATTTTAACTAGGGTGAGGGTAACAGGGTAGAACTGGGTTTTAAACAACTTATGTCAGGCCTAAAAATGGATGCCAAGGTGGCAGCTATATTAAAACCGTTTTATGACAAAAGCAAAATCATCTGATACGGTGATTTACTGGGAGTGAGTGAGTGGTATTTAGCTCTTTGCCTATGAGGACCTATACAAAGATAGTCCACGCCTGTGGTGCCCTTGACAAGGATATGCAATCCATAAGCATGCATTGAAGGCTAGACAACCTCAATAAACTCATTATATTGTTTAGGGACATCTGCAGTGCTATTTCTCCTTCATGAATTTGGATTTCAACATCCAGAGGATTTTAGTCTAGTGGGAAATCAAACTGTTTCTTGAATATGTCTCTTTAAAGAGAACTTTGGCATCATGGGTCACCGTGTCAAGGAAATGAAGTTGCAAGTAGTAGCTTGTTCTAAAATAAAGACCAGTAGCAAGGAGACCTCCATTAGCTGAACAGAACTTCTCCAAACATCTCAAAAGTGTTTCCCCTATTGATTCTTCCTTCGTTCCCAGTAAGCCTGGAGATTTAAGGCTTGCCTTAATTTGCTCCACAGGTACTCGAAAATCCTTAGCCAAACGTTGCAGGGATACATCGTCCACTCCAAAGAGGACTTGATAGTTGTTTAAGATCACCTTGAGCTTCTCCACATCTCTGTCACTGATGATGCCCACCATAGGGAATATAGCCAATACTCCAGCCTTGAAGGCTTCTAGCCAAATGTGCTGCTTCAAAGAATCCCTTTTACTTTCAATGGCTGCCTCACTAATATTGGGCAGGGAAAGCATGAAAATGTGGTGCTTTTGAGCAGGGAGATCCTTCAATAGGGTGTCAGTCAGGATTGGGAAATCATACTCTGATAAATCTCTGTTGGAGATTAAGAAGACTTGTGGTTCATCAATATTATTCTTCTGGAAAATACTATGACAGTTGTTTCGGATCTGCTGCAGGACTTTTTCTCTGTCAAAGGATTTTGGTTTACTCTGCTCTTCATTTTTTAAATCAAAATCCACCTTGGTTCTAACGAAGTAAAAATTCCTCTTCATAGTTTTGATCATTTTGGCCAGGTCTATATCAGTTTTCTTGAAGCGTGTAGCAGAAACAATAATAAAGAAGTCATATTCACTAAATCTTACTTTCTGTAGATAATCTTTTGGCTGGAAATTCGTGGTTCCAATGCCAGGCAGGTCCCATAGTTTTACATTGGGAAACGTTGGGTGTTCGTATTCAGCCCTATCCATGGTGGTCTCCACCACCCCAGTGGGAGCCGCACCTTCGTCTTCAGGTCCAACCCCTCTCAGGGCATTGATGAAACTGGACTTTCCTGCTCCAGACTCCCCTATCACAGCAATGTTGAGTGGGACATTATCAATTTCTTTTAACACATCATTGATTACAGAGTTTGCCTCCAGAATGTTTCCTTTTTTCAAATGTAACGTGATCAATTCAATGGTTTCCTGAGACATGATTTTGCTTCCCGTGCTGAGGTTCTTAAAATATGCACTAAAGCTGGAGGCCAAGTCTTGGTGTTGTTCATCATGAGACGTAGCAGAGAAAAATTGACCCATGACTGTGAGCAGATAAAGGATCTAAAAGAAAGAAGAGTTATTTTGAAATAGATTACTATGCCAGAAGGACATCTTTGTTCTTGACTCTTAGCAGAAGTACTGCAGCTTCCCTCAGTTATGTCCTGACACAGATTAGTATGTTCATATCATTCTACCTTCTCTTATTTAAACTTTTGATTATGGAGATTTTTAAACTTGAACAAAGCTAGGGAGAATAATGTAATAACCCCTGTGTGTCCATTAGCCAGCTTCAACAACTATCAAACATGACCCATCCAATTTCATTTATAAGACCACCGAATTACTCTAAAGCAAATCCAAGACCAGTCACAAGTTAACACTTTTTATCTGATTGAATTGTCTTTAATCTACTCTCATAAAAATAGCTGGAATCATGATCTGGGGGAGGAAAAAAATGATTTTTGACCCTGAAGCCCGGTGACGTGCACAAACGGATTATAGCCAAATGAGTTGAAAATTAGTGTTCAGGGGTTTCCCCTTGTCAGAGTATTTTGTTCATGAGGAGTTCTCATTAAGTTAGAGACATGACATACAAAACTTAGAAGACATTCAGTCTTCAACTGTTATTGAAGGGAGAGAGAGGACAAGAAAGAGGTAATAAACTAAGCACAACGATTAGCGAGTAGGGAATAAGGTGACAGAAATAAACACTGACAGTTCACACAGCAGCCTGAAAACGTGCTGGCAGAGCAGAGGGAGCCGCTCTGCACCCAAGCTGGCTGTGAGAGACCGCAGAGTGCCGAGAGAAGACGGCAGGACTTCACAGGCAGAGCTCAGAAGAGCACGGTCCTAATGGCTTGACTTCTGATAACTCAGATGGACAAGGAGAAAGACCTTCGAATCTCGAATGCCTGATTTGCAGAACAGACGACCCCATCATTTTGTGGTGGATGGGGAGCTGAGCAGACCTTACTGCAGTGACACGAAGCCCCACTCATCAGAGAGCCTTGGGATTTTGAAAGACTACCCTCACTCAGCGTTTACCTTAGAAAAGAAAGTCATCTAAACAGAGCCTGAAGATTCAAGGTAGCTGTGACCCTCTCACTGTTCTCTGGAAATGGCATCAGATCTAACACTAATACTCCATTGTAGAAATAAACCTTAGCCACCAGTATTGCCTCATTCAACTCAAACAGATTTCATGGCCAAAGCATAAGGACTGGTGTAGTAATCTGCGGAAACCAGGACGACAAAACAACAGCCACAAAAAGAAAATTGAGAGCGTTGCAATCTGTAACAGAAATACTGATCCATTCACATTCCTGTGTAAGTCGTTTATGTGAAAGGCTTACAAACTAGTATTGTAAGCATTCATTATTTAAGAATGTACAATGTGTTTGTACAATTTATAGAAGTAAAATCTAAATGGTGAGACCTGTTTGGTCCAATAGATACAGATACAGCTTATTTTACTTGAAATTTTGTCTACTTGATGTATTTAGCATAAATATTATACTTCAGAATTTAGAATCTTTGCAATTATGAAAAAAGAAATCTTAAGTGATAAAGTCATTGGCAATATTGCAATGACTATGGAAAAATGGAAAGCATATACTCAATTTAAAACAAGGAAAATCTTGTGGATTTAATATTTGATAAAACTAATTTTTGTTTAACAGGAAAAAAAAAGAATTTGGCTTTCTGCTTTGATTACCATTACCATGCACAGAGGATCCTCTTCTGAGAAGACATTCACACCTGGAGAAGGTGAACCGAGCCAACTGGGAAAGAGGGAATTTCAGAAAGTAACTTCGATCATAAGTAAAGATAGGAGTGAAGAATGCACCACTGAGCATTTCTATGATGGGAAAATCCTGGGCGAGAAAGTCCAGTTCCACCGATGTTCTGCTGGACTTGAAGATGAGGCCGAGGGCTCAACCCTATCAGGGTTTTAGACACTATCGAGTGATTCCATGGAAGTATACTGAATGTCTGCCTGTGAGAGTATGGGACCTGCCAAGTAGACCAGCTACAGCATTTTCTGGACCAAGGGGATTTTCCAGAGTATGACCTCTTCTGTAATAAGCATCACGTCTTTTCTATTTCTTCCTCAGAATTTATGATACAGCCTTTGAGGGAAAGAGAGAAGCCCTCACGAGGAAGATCTGGCTGGAGGCCACTGAAATTATACATTTGGGCCACTTTTCCGATGATAGGAATCAACGGTGATTACCATGTTTAAGTGGAAGGGAATCTTAAACCATCCCAGAGCCTGTCCCTCCACGTCTCTAAATTTGTTTACAATTAAAGAGTTTAATGGCAGAGGGGACACACTTTTAAGTACATTGAAAAAATCAGCTCACCTCAGGGTGATCCTGTTACTAGTGGTCTTTGCTTCAGATGGACCTTTTCTCTAGAGTCTGCGCTCTCACCTCCTAGGCTCAGGGGCTGGTGATGCTAAAACTCTTCTCAGATGTGTTACGAAGGTCACATTGATCGAAAGACACAGACTTGAAGCATACTGGAAAACCAGAGGGATTCAGAATTTGTCTGGAATATTGAGCTGGGAGATGAAAAGATATCTGTCTGGGGTCCTCTACATCACGTCCTGCTTTGGTCCTGCTGTGCTTAGCATGTCAACATCGACTTCTCTGCCCGATACACACCCAGTGGCTATCAAATGTTCACTGAACACAAGTGGCCAGTCACCATGTGGTATTTTTTTAGAGTTTTTTTAGTTTTATTGAGGTATAACTGACAGACAAAAATGCATATATTTAAGATGAATAGCATGATGTTTTGATATATATTGTGACTTAAGTACCACATTCAATGAGCTCATTAACATATTCATCACCTTACATGATTACCTTTTGTGTACACACACGCATTTGTGTATGTGTGTGTTGGGGGGGTGAGCATACTTAAGATCTACTCTCTTAGCAAACTGCGATTACACAATACATTATTATTCTACATATTCTAGATAAGTACTAATCTGGTAAATACAATAAAGAGGAGATCATGA
>CAUYRT010051206.1:0-66719 GCA_963574885.1 Lepilemur ruficaudatus
ACTCATTGCAGGGACCTCAGTCCCTAGGGAGCAGATCAGATGACAACTGTTGGGATGCAGGAGATGTAGCTCCCAAATAGTTCCAGAGAAAGCTCCCTGGACACAAGTTTTATTTCCTATGATCAACTGAAGGAAACCTAACACTAAAAAAATACAATGGGGGCAATACTTCTTTTTGCATATTCTGAACATTCTGTATAAAGGGAATCACACAATGTATGACTTTGTGATGGGCTTCTTTCACTTAACATAATGTTTATAAGGTGTATCCTTGTTGTAGCACGTATCAGCTCTTCATTTCTTTCATAGTTGGATAATATTTAATTGTATGGCTATACTATTAGAGACTTGGGTTGTTTCCATTTTTGGACTATTATAAATATTGCTGCTATGAACTTTCATATATAAGTTTTATTGTGGATGTGTATTTTCAATTCTTTGGGTATGTGTGTAGGGATATAATTACTGAGGGATAAGGGTTATGTTTAACCATTTGAGGGACTGCCATACTGCTTTCCACAGGGGATGCACCGTTTTACATTTTCACCAGCAATGTGTGAGAATTCCAATATGTTCACATTCTTGCCAAATCTTGTTATTGTCCATCTTCTTATTATAATCATTATGGTAGGTGTGAAAAGGCATTCCACTGTAGTTTTCATTCACATTTTCATAATGACAAAGCATCTTTTTGTGTGGTTATTGGCCATTGGAATATTGTCATTGGAGAAATGTCTATTCAGATCTTTGCCCATATATTTAATGAGGCTGCTTTTATTGTTGAGTTGTACATATGTATCTTTTTATCCATCAGTTTCATTTCTGTGTATCTTTACTAGGGAAATACAAGCTCTCTGAACAAGAAGGCTACAAAATTTGTAAAATTTGTAGTTGGAAACATCCTAACATTTCATGCATAATGAATTGGCTATGAAAAAATCCCTTTTACATCCACATCATGGAATAAAATGTAGCAGTTAAAAATATTGATGAGATAGATGTCTATGAACTTATCAATCCAGTTCACTGTAAAATGTCCAAAGAAGTACAGTGAGACACCAATAAATTTTTTTTTTTTTTGAGACAGAGTCTCACTCCATTGCCCGGGCTAGAGTGAGTGCCGTGGCGTCAGCTTAGCTCACAGCAACCTCAAACTCCTGGGCTCAAGCAATCCTTCTGCCTCAGCCTCCCAAGTAGCTGGGACTACAGGCATGCGCCATCATGCCCGGCTCATTTTTTCTGTATATATCTTTAGTTAGCCAATTAATTTCTTTCTTTCTATTTATAGTAGAGACGGGGTCTCACTCTTGCTCAGGCTGGTTTCGAACTCCTGATCTTGAGCGATCCGCCTGCCTCGGCCTCCCAGAGTGCTAGGATTACAGGCGTGAGCCACTGCGCCCGGCTAAGTAAGTGTATCTTTTTTTTACAATTAAACAACTCAAAAATAGGCAATGGGATACTACAGATTTTTGAGTCAGAAGGGACTTGAGAAGGTATTATTTGGGGAGTAGAGTACAAGATGGATTGAGAGATCAGGAGACAAAGACTAGAGTCAGAGAAATAAACTGAAACAACCAAAATGTTTGTCTGGGCCAGTGTGATAAAAGGATAGAAGGAATGGATAAATCCAAAAGGAAGAAGCAACAGAACTTGCCCTGTCTTGTTCCTGCAGGTCAGTGGTAGTAAAAGCAATTGAGTGACACTGAAGGAAGAGGCAAAAATTATTTAATGATGGTGATAACAATGCCTTCTCTAGTCTGCTCCGAGAGGGGGCTTGCTTATTGCATGTTCTGGAGAATCCATGCAAAATAGTGACCTCCTCCCTGAGAACGAATCACCACTATGGCTTTGAGAGCCTCCTAAAGCACAAGTGAATTTGATAAGAATGAAAAAAAAATGTTCATTTGCATGTTCTCCAAGGACACTCCCCAATCCCAGTACATAACATTAGAGGATCTGGAATGAACTTGGACTTTCAGATAAATTGTTGGAAGGGACAGGAAAATGCCACCAACATGCCATGGGCCCTCAAATGGAGCTGGCAAGTGCATCCTCTGTGTCCTAGACCAGGCACTTCCTGGAGCCACACTGTCCAGTGGTTAGACATGAGATCTTAAGCAGCCAAAAGGAATAAGTTCCCTGGAAATGGAGGCAACTTTATCATCACCTTCAGTGTCTTCAGAATGGTATCCAAGCTGGCCATTCCCTAAGTCTTCAAGATCTCCCCTTGTGTGACGCACAAGTCCCTTAGCCTCTATGAGCCTTAGTTTTCTTTTTTTTTCTTCTTCTTCTTCTTTTTTTTTTTTTTTTTTTTTTGAGACAGTCTCACTCTCTTGCCTGGGCTAGAGTGCCAGTGGCATCAGCCTAACTCACAGCAACCTCAAACTCCTGGACTCAAGCCATCCTCCTGCCTCAGCCTTCCAGGTAGCTGGGACTACAGGCACGCACCATGATGCCCGGCTAATTTTTTCTATTTTTAGTTGTTTGGCTAATTTCTTTCTATTTATAGTAGAGACGGGGTCTCACTCTTGCTCAGGCTGGTCTCGAACTCCTGAGCTAAAGCAATCCTCCCGCCTTGGCCTTCCAGAGTGCTAGGATTATAGGCGTGAACCACCAGGGCCAGCCAAGCCTTAGTTTTCTATCTGTAAAATAGGGAGGGCATAACAGACTTCTAAAGATTTGTTGTTAGGGTTAAATGGGATGATTATATGGTAATTACTTGGCACAGTGGTTGTCCAATGTACTAACTTAATATTTAATTTTAAAAATTAATTTTTTAAAAAGAGAAGATAAAGAGAACTCTTCTATTTCTGTAGAAATGCTAGTGGAAATGTAAAGAAAAGAAGAGATAGAAAAAAGTACAGGAAAAGTAGAATCAATAGGACTGAACAGAGAGGGGAAAGAGAAGGAATCCTCATGAATTTGGAAAATAAAAGCCTGGCTTATTATGAAAATTGTTACCAGTGATCAAAATAAAAATGTCAGGAGAAGAAGTTTTGTCTCTGCAAATGAGACTATAAGATCTTTGAGGCAAGAAACTGTGCTTCCTTGGGCTCACAGCATTGAATGTAGATAAAACATTACTTTAGTTCTAAAAAAACTGAAAGTATTTGTTGAATAAATAATGAATAAGTGAAAGAGTGAATGAATGAGGGGAGAAAGGAGAGAGGGAGAGAAAAAGGGAAAGGGAGGGAGGAAGGGAAGGAAAAGGAGAGAATGAACCATAATGTGAGGAGGTGCCATCTGCTAAGGCTGGGATAGCATCTCTCACCAACATTCGATCTCTTCCAACACAAGACGAGATTCTAAAGCTCGAGGTCATTTGTGCATTATTAGCCAGCCTCTTTTCTGAGTAGCCAACACTGTTCCTGAGATTTGTCCCACTCCCGCAGAGCTTCCCGAGAGAGCTCTGAGAAATGACCAAGAGGCTAGAGGTGTGCACAAAGGAAGGTGGCCTTCCCTGGCTTTGCTGGTTCCAGGTACTGAGCACACCTGGCCCTGAAGCCTTTGTACCTGGCTGGCTCCAGATCCAGCTTCTACAAAAGAGCCCTCTGCTCCCATCAAATTAGGCAACTCCCACCCTGGCTCTTGTCACTGGTAAGGACGGTGGTATTCAAGAACCTTGTATATGGATTCGGGAAATGGAAGGAGTTATTTCTTTTTCCTGAAGACAGTTTGTTCTCTTGATAAATTACAGTTTTATTTTGTTATTAATGCCAATAGTGGTTGTGTTTTCTCATGATTAAGCTTCTTCCCCCCACCCCCTTTAGACTTTGGTTATAAATAGGAACTTCTTTGTTCTGTCTCCCCTGGGTAATAATTGCAAACATAAACTGGGGGAGACACCCTCACGTCTTTCCACGGCTCTTGGTTGTTTCTCCACAAGTAGGCAGTCGTGCAAACAAACAGCCTGCTCTGTTTGTGTTTTCTCTAAGTCACAATTCTTCCACGGAATGTTTATGCATTCCAGCATCTCCAGAACTTCAGGACCAAGATTGATGGTATCTTAATATTTGTTTGAACATGTGCACTTAATGAGCTTGGTTAATTGGAGTAATTAGTAGTCTTTTCATTCCAAGGCCGTTGCTAAAATTAAAACAGGGCTGTTATTTCTTTTAATGGACTAACCGAAGAATTCTTATTTTGAAAATGAATCAGGACTGATGAATACGAAGTGCTGGGCTGCAATAGAGAAGGAAGGGACAAGGATTCTGAGGATCTAAATGCGTTTAGGGAGAGTTCCCAGCCTCATTTAGTCCCTCCAGATTTCGATCTGTCAGTAACTACATATCCAGGGTAATATAACATATTACCCAAACCAGGACACTTTTGGGAATGAAATGAGTCCCATTACTGATTTCACCAGGACCACAGTCCTAAACACGAGTATGGTCACCCTACCAATACCCCCGCGTGTGTATAGCTCTTTATTTACAAGGGCAACCCATTATTTAATACCATCTGTTCCTTGGACTCAACCATGAAGAAGAAATCATTCCCATTTAACAGACAAAATAAACGAGGCTAAAAAGCTCAGCAACTTGCCCCAGGCTCACCAAGCAGTGGATAAAGCCACGCTCAACCCTCGCTCTTCTTTACAGCCTTATTCTTTGTGCACCACGCTGACTCGCGCTGATCCCATGGCGTCAGCCAGGAATGGCACGGGGGCGGGCTGGTAGCGTGTGCGCATGAGCAGCCAGGCCGGAAGGTGGGTGGGACCGGAAGTGGCGGAAGGAAGAGCTGCGTTCAAGCGGGGGCAAGATGTCCTTGCCGGAAGGCTCACAGGCAGCAGGGTGGGCGCCAAAAGAGCTGAGCTTCTCTAAGAACCTCGAGATTGGCTGCTGCCTTGGTGTTCTGGCCCAGCCTCCGTCCCTCAGGCGTGCATGTGGCTCGAATGAGCTCCGGGGGTCCTGTGTGGCCAGAGGAGCTTAATTGTAAAGGCCCCAGCTGTTGTGACAGAATTTTCTAGAAGATAACTTTTGACAAATTTCTGGACTGAGAGGACTGGACATAAAGCAGCCATGGGCTGTGGGCTGTCACTCCCCGTGAGCCACCCTCCTCGGTGACTTATCTGACAGGCAGCGTTGACGCTCTCATTGCCCCCCCGCTGCTGCTCTCCGCCTCCCATCGCCACTGCTCTCCTCACCGTCCCTGCTTGGAGAGGGCACGTGGTCCCACCCTGCTTAACTAATTCCCTCTGATACCGGCATTGCTATCCTTACAATTTGGCATCCCTGCGAAGATAGCCTTTGTACATGTTCCTGTTTCTGTATTCCCATTATTTGGGTATCATCACTCAGTAACCATTCGACAGCAGTAATGCTTTTCACGTGGAAAGAATTGGGTTTTTATTGATGGCAAATGTTGTGATGAACTTTCATGCCCACTTGGAGCCAGAGGAGCTTTTCATTGAGTGAACCACACCAAGATGTGGTTCTAAGAAACGACTTTAGCGTGTGGACTGAGATGTACTTTTGAGAACAGATCCTGTGGCCAAGGTGGGGAGAGGGTGGACTTTCCCATTATCAAAATCTCATCAATCAAAATGTATAATAGAAACATTATTAATAACCCTGTAGCTGCATCGCACTTGCTATTTTTCCAAGCACTCCCCTGAAATTCTAAAAGGAAGGCAAGGCAGATACTATTATTTCCATGTTACAGGTTAAAAAACATTGTAATGGGATTGAATGACCCCATGAGCAAGGAGTCATTTGATAAGTGGGTGAGGGTACCAGCTTTATAGCAGGTCTGAAAGCTGACTTTGGGGGTCACAGATGCTCTCTGCAGTAGTCTTTCCAAGGCTGAACTCTTCTCAAGTTCCCTTTTTTCCACTCCAAATATAAGGGCATGGCCACATGTCGAGGCACAGTGCTCAACTGCCCACTTGCAATGCATTTAGCACCTTGACACCTAATCCAACAGTGGGAAACCAGGAGTTATTTAGCAATAACCAATAAATGGTTAGCAATAACCATTTAGCAATATGCCATTGGCGTATAGTGTGGCAGACAGGATGTAAATGCCATGTATCGACTGTCCCACACTAGGTTGGAAACAATGTGGACAAAAGACACAAGCCATCCTCCACTGTATCTAACAAGGGAATAGCAAACACTGGATGATGGAGGTGGTAACCCACCTCCATCCATATGAGCCAACAGGCTAGTTTGGGTCCTAGCTCACTCCTGCATTCCTCAGAAGCCAGCTTTGGCAAAAAAGAGAATTAGGGAACTAGACAGTCATTTTCAAACCATCTAGGGCTACCACCATCACCATTTTATTAATATAGAAGCTAAAGTCTCAAGACTATGAAGAGAGTTGCCCTAGCAGCAAGGTTAGCCAGGCCAGAGAGGTCCTGAGAACCCAGGCCCTTGATGGAGAATGCCAAGAATGCCACCCAGCATCCCACATTGAATCAGGAGGTCTTCTAACTCATCAGGACTTCCCTTCTTCCTCCTTAACCCATTGACTCTCCCTTATTACTTGTCTGCAGCTGGTACTCAGGGACCCACCAGTCTGGGTCAAGAAAAGGATGTTTTTCCTACACATTTGGCTTCTCCATACTCCCTCCCACTCTCGTTGCTGTTGCATAGTGTAACAGGTGTCTGTGACCTTTACTGTGAGGTAGCATCCACCCCCAGGGCAAGGCTCCCTGAACAGCAGGTTATGCAAGGAGCACAGGGAGGCTAGTGTGAACCCGCAGGATGTTGTAACTCGATAGGGAGGTTGTGCATGCTCAGTGTGCACCTGGCATGCCCTGGAGGGCTTGCCATGGCCTGTGGCTCAGCCTCAGGTTTGTCCTGGTTCCAAACACACTAGATTACCCAGGAATGCCTTGAGAGGAATGGTGCTTTTGTTTCTGGGCCACCTGCTTCCATTAGTCATGGATGTCCCTCCCAGGCCCACAGCCTCATTGCTTGTGTTACTAACTGGTTCTCAAGGTAATACGTGGACTCTTTGAAGCTCAGATCTTTTGTCATTTCAGACCTAACCCTCTCTGGCTCATGTTTCAAGGGATGTTTTCCTGCCTATCCTTTTTGGCTTTCTCGAGTTCATCATCTGCTTTTTATGCTTTGCTTGGTTTATGAAATGTCATAAATGTCATATTTCATTCTAAGCCAACATGCCACTCCTGTATCAATTCAATTTTAGTCAAAGAATATTGAAGAGAAGGCCTACACCATGATTAGCTTCTATAGATCTCTAAGATTGTAGAAAAATCCATCCAACAGGTCTACAGCTAACTACCCATGCTATATGCAGGTTTCTTAATTTATATTTTGTGTGGCAAACAAAATAACTCATGGTACTTTTCTCTCCCTCCTTGCTTCCCCTCAGAAATCAGCCATCTAGTGCTACCACCACCACCATTTGGTTGAAGAGGAAGCCAAAGTCACAAGACAGGGCAGTGGTGACTATTAGGGCCCCACTTCTAGGACTGGGTGGCCTCTCAGCTGCTGGCCTTGCCACGCCATCCCATCCTGCCCTCTGTCCTTTCAGAAGTTCCTCTTGGGTTCTCCTGATGAAGGTGGTTTAAGGGTGGCTTCCAGGTCCACTCATGGCCCATTGCTCTTTCTATCAGAGGTGTCGAGAATTAAGTAGCTGCTGTGTGCCAGATACTGTGTTAGGCCCTTTATATGTGTCATGTACATTTCAGACGTTATACTTTATACACATTGTCTCGTGATCATCACCATGATCTCCCATGCAAGATATGAGAATGGAGCTCAAAAAGGGTGAAATCTTGATGAAAGATTCAAATTATATCTACCTAATTCCAATGCCTGTGCCTGTCAGATACTCCATCTAGTTTTCTCAGGGAAATGCTTGCTACCAGTGTCCCTTGCCAAGCACAAGAACTCTCACTATTAGCCACGTTTTCTCCTTTACCTTTTATTCTTTTTCATCCTATTGCTGAAGCTTACCATGAAGGCTCTGCCTTAAAGAGAGCAGATGCAGTGACCATTTATACTGATGACCAGCACACACATTCCGATGAACACATAGAGTGTGGTGGGATTGGCAAACCTGAAACAACTTAAAACAAGAAACCCCCCAACTTCGGCCACGTAACCTCACACTACAAGCCATTCCCAAGTGTAGCCTGCAAAATTCATTTGTGGTTTCCGCTTGGGCTCAAAATCATGAAGGGGCTCCAGACCCTCCAGGGCTCCCATGAAGCAAAGGTTCTCAGGCCCTGTGCAGAGGCAGAGAGAAGAGACGTGCAGGAGCCATCTCGCACCAGCTTGTGAGAGCCAACCGTGCGCATCACTTCTCCGCTCTGGTTTTAGTGATGTCATACTGATGTCTCTAATTTGACCATATCTACATCACAGAAATTGGCAAATGCTATAAATAAGGTCTTTTGTTTTCTTCTTCTTTTTTTCTTTCCTGAGCCAGTTATTAGTCATTTGCCAGCATTTGCAGGTATCACAGTGAGAAACAGCAGTGTAGTCAGCTTACCTGGCGGGCCTTGAGTGGCTCCCACAAACTCCACCTGTTTGAGACTCAGTTGCCGTGTTGTTCCCTCCCAGCCAGAGCTGCACTCCCAGTCTGGGCCACCCCTAGACCAGGCCACAGAAGCCCCAAGGGCTCTCCCTGAACGTCATGGCTGCCATGCCCACACAGGACCCCATTGCGGACCAGGCTTTCCCTCCTGCCCTGCCCTCAAAAGTGACAGCCAGTAGCCCATCAGGAAACT
Organism: Lepilemur ruficaudatus; assembly: GCA_963574885.1. NCBI lineage: Eukaryota > Metazoa > Chordata > Mammalia > Primates > Lepilemuridae > Lepilemur > Lepilemur ruficaudatus. The sequence goes on from CAUYRT010051206.1 coordinate 8,705, forward strand.
GCCACTGGAAGCACTGGCATGTCCGGCAAGGACACGGCAGGACCACGGCTCCATGCTGGGGACAGCAGCTGAGTCTGCTGCTTTCTAACACTCTAGACTCCTGGCTGTGAGGAGGAGCCTGTAGGAGCAGCAGGAAGAGTAAGAAAGAACTTTGCAGAGGCAGCACGCTGGGTTAAAATTGGCAACTACGACGTGCCTTGATTTGGGGCTTTTACTTTTTCCTCTCAAAGTTGTGGGAGAGGACCACTGTCACCTGAGGACACTCAGGCCAGGTGTTCTTTCCCCATAGCTCTACGGAGTCCCCTGACAAAGATCCCAAATTCCTTCTGGCTCAAGCTTCACATTCTAGGTGCTCATCTCAACTGCCCACCTGCAATGCAATTAAGTATCTTGACACCTAATCCAGATATAGTGGGAAACCCGGGATTATTTAGCAATATGTGCCATCGGCCTATAGTGTGGCAGACAGGATGAGAATAGCAAGCCTTGAGTGATGGAGGCGATGACCCACCTCCATCCATAGGAGCCAACAGGCTAGTTTGGATCCTAGCTCGCTCCTTCACTTCTAGGTGAAGGATCCGAAGGAAAGAGTTGGGGTGGGAGTGAGAGAAGATCAGAAAGAAAGAAGAAGAAGAGAAACAGAGGACAGAGTAAATACAATCAGAAGCAGAGGAAGAGAGGCGTGGGTGATAGCACGTGTGCTTTGGAGACCAGAATAAGGAAGAAAGAGTAGGTGGGGCTGGGGAGAGGACGAGGGCAGAGACACATGCCACATGTTTTGCTACGAAGGCTTTCTCAGCGCGAATCCATTCTGCAGCCTGCAGCCAGGCAAAACATCCTAAAATGATGCTTTTACTGTGTCCTCATCAAAAAATTTCAGAGGCTACCTGTGGCCCAGATCGTTAGCTTTGTACCTAAAGTCTCCCTTATCTGGTGCCAGTGTGCCTTCTTAAACCATCTTTTCTCCTCCTAAAGCCCCTCCTAAAGGGTCCTCTCCTCAGACATTCAAGCCTTTGCTCCCACCGAGTTGTCTGAGGACGACTATTCTAAATGAAGAAAGACTAATGGGGCATCATGGCAGCTAATACAATATGGGATCCTTAATGGAATCCTAGAATTGCTGTCAAATAGCTATAAAGAGTATTCTTGAGACGATTTGAGAAATTTGATATATTACCATTTCATATATTTAATATTTTATATATTAATATATTAATTTGATGTTTAAATAATAGTAGATAATATTGTTTTATCAAAGTTTCCTGGGTGTGATCATCACATTTTAGATATATATGATGGGTATTTAGGTGTGAAGTGTCATGATATCTGCAACTTACTTTAAAATGGTCGAGGGGGAAATATACATATATATGCACAAAGAAAGAGAAAGAGTTGATACAGTGAAACGCTAATTGGTGAATAATCTAGGTGAAGAATATTTATTGTAAAATTCTTTTAACTTTTCTGAAGGTTTGAAAATGTTAAAAAAAAATTGGATTAAAAACAATATAACAGGCTGGGCTCAGTGGCTCATGCCTGTAATCCCAGCACTTTGGAAGGCCGAGGTAGGAGAATCGCTTGAGTCTGGGAGTTAGAGGCTATAGTGAGCTATGATCATGCCACTACACTCCAGCCTGGTGACAGACCAAGACCCTTTATCAAATAATAATAATAATATAGCAAATAAAACCTAAGGTAGCTCACACCCTCCATCCACCACCACCATGGCTTCCCCAGTCACCTCAACATAAAATCCAAAGTCCTTCACAGCCTACTGGTCTTCCATGGTCTGGCCCTTGCTTCCTCCCTGACTTCATCTCCTACAACTCCCTACTCTGTCACTGCATTGCAGGCACATAGGCTTCCCCACTGTTTCTAGAGCCAAGCATGGGCATTTTAACTGGGGAAACAGACAATAAATATATAATCAGATAAAGAACATAAGATTGGTTTGTGCAAGAAGAAAAATCATGTGTCTGCCCCAGGGCCTTTGCACTCATGGTTCCTATTGCGTGCAACAGTTTCCCCTGGAATTATAGCTCACTCTCTCACTTTCTTCAGATTCAAGTATTCCCTCTTCGAAAAGATCTTTCCCAACAGCCCTATCTAAAACAATGTCCCACTAAAACAAAAAGAGCCACTAAAACAAAGAGCTACTCCTTGGCTCTTCTTTGGTTTTGTTTATACAAAGCACTTAGCACAACTTGATGTGATGTTATTTATTTTCAGTTTACTGTTTATCTGCCTTCTTATCTGTGGTGTCTAGAACAGTAGATGGCACGTATTTCATATGAAATACATAGATGAATGAATGAATGAATGAATGACTCTTTATATACTAATTTGACATATACCATGCCCAACTAGGTATTGTTGGTTACCTTTCCATGTACTGTACATGTACCCTCTCTCACACCTAGTTATGATAAATTGCTTTTGATTTAATAATTTGCTGGAGGATAATTTCAGGTATCATATACAAAAAATTCTCCCTTTGGAAGGTACACAACAAGAGGACCTGTGTTGAAACCAAGCTCTACCATTGATGGTTTATAAAACCTTGGCCAAGCTGCTGAAACTCTCGAAACCCTTGTTACTTGGCTTGTAACATCAGTACCTTCCCTACTTTGCAAGCCTATTGCATTAAATAAGATCAAATACGTGAATGCAGTTTGTAAACTACAAAGTACTGTAAAAATATAGACTCTTATTTTACCTCTGAGAAAGGCTTGGAGAAAATAAATACCTTAAGTACCATTAGAAGTATTAATTAAACTAGCAATAACACTAATTATAAAAATGCAATTCTTTCTACACTTACTCTCCAAAGCAGCACTGTCTAATAGAACTTTCCACGATCATGGGAATATTCTACGCCTGATCCATCTAATAGAGTAGCCATTAGCCACATGTGGCTAAAGAACACTTGAAATGTGGCTAGTGTGATTGGGGAACTGCATTTTAAATTTCATTTAATTTTGTTAATGTTATTTAGTTTTATTTAGAGCTGTGCTGTCACATGTGGATAGAGGCGACCATATGGGACAGCATAACCCTAAGGCATCATTTCTTCAAACATGTTTTGCAGAAAACTCCTTCTTGGCCCTAACTAAGAAGGGATTAGGTTTTGCAAGCATCAAGAAGCCTGGTGGTGGAAATCTTGTGGTTTAGAATAAAGGAAAAAGTGTAGAATGGAATGAAGACTGGAAGAGAAGAAGAAGTGAAGAAGAAGAGGTGGCTTCCTTGTCTCATGGCCATGCTGATTTTGAAATGGCAAAGGAAACCTGCCCCTTTGGAATTCCAGCATCTTCTGTTATTGCTGTGTGATCTTATAACAGGTATCTGACATCTCTGAGCCTTGATCTCTTAACTGTAAAATAGGAATCATAACAGCTACCTCATAGGATTATTGCAAGGGTCAAATGAGACAGACCATACAAAGTGCCTGACCCCATGCCCAGCACAAAGCAAGCTCTGAACCCTCTAATTCCCCCTCCCCACACCTTTCGGCTACTCTGGGAGCATAAGGAGGCGGGAGCAGCACAGTGATTCACATTCTCACCCAGACCATGCTGCTGCTCAAGCTGCCTCGCCATGAGTGGGCACCGCTCCAGCCGCACGCAGCCCTAGGCAGCCGGGCTGGCACACACCCAGCCTCCCTCCCTCCAGTCAGGCCTCACGAATGCCCTGACCTCGCCCAGCACTTTGCTCTGGAGATCTCTGAGGGCTTCAAAGACTCGTCTTTGGATGCAATACAAACGCTGCTCCTTCTGGGTATGTACACAGGTGGGGAGAAGGCCAGAGGGTGGGGCACAGTTGCCTCCCCCAAATGAGGCCATTACTCCCTCTTCTTGGCTCGTGGGGAGGTTTCCCTGCAACTGCCATTTCCTCTGCTGTCAGTACAAAAAAGTGCAAAGTCCGGTTCATTCCCACACGGGCTTCTGGGCAAAGGGGTCCCTTGGTGTCTGCTGGGGCAGTCCCGCTCCAGTTAAAAAGCAGGCGGTGGCGGCTCCATTTCTCAGATATGGCAAGTGAAAATCTTAAGCAAACTGCTTAAAAACCATACGCTCCCCCGAGGGTTCCCCAAGATCATCCCATTTTTAATTATTCTGTCTCTGTAAGCCTTCAAAATCCAGAGATCCAATATATCAATGCCTAAATCTCATTTCTTAGATTGCCTCTCTTCCCTGGAAGCAGCACAAAATCCTTTGTTAGGCAGTGGACTCTTGGTTGCAAATTCTTTGACAATCTCCCCCACCCCCACCTCACCTCCCACCTTGTGAGGCACAAGCCCCACTCCTTGAATGGGGGTGGGCTTGTGACTGTTTTGACTGATAGAGTACAACGATAAGTGATGCCATGTGACTTCTGAGGCTTTGTCATAAAAGGACATGCAGCTCCCACCACGTTGGCTGGGACACTTGTTCTCAGAGCCCAAGCCACCATGGGAATAGTCTAACTACCCTGAGACTGCCATCCTGGTGAGGCCAGGTAGAGGCCACATGGAGGCAGGCTCAGCTGAGATGGTCCAGGCTCCCAACATGTGAGTGAAGATGCCGCAGAGGACTCTAGCCCCCAGTCTTTCAAGGCACCCCCTGCCTTTCGAGTCTTCCCAACTGAGGTCACAAATATTTAGAGTGGAGATGAGCCATTCCTGCCGTGCCTGTTCCAATTCCTGATCCACAGAATCTGTCAGCATAAAATGTTGTTCTCTTACACTACTAAGTTTTGGGGCGATTCATTGTGCAGTAATAGATACCAGGGCCCTGGTATGTCTCATGCAACCCAGGCTTCTGACTTCCATCTCGTCTGGAAAACTGAATTCCATAGACTGAAATGCTGACCTCTTGTCTGTTGGTGGATCCATGCAGTTCCCGCTGCTACTTGTTGATAGGAGGGACACAAAGTTGGACATGCATAAAAGTTGTCTGGAGTAGAACTGGCCAGGGAAGGGGGAGGGAGGGGGGACAGCCAGGAAAGAGACTTATTTTTCTTTTAACAAAATAATTCTGAATTCTGATCTTTAAAATTACTTTTAAAACAAAATAGAAACATACAAAGAGAGGAACAAGCACTTACTAATGTGATTAGAGTGCATGGCTTTATTCGGAGATTTTTAGGTCGTAATGTTTTGGTGTTTTAGTTGATTTTGTTTGTTTTTTAAGCTAGCATGTTCTCTTCTGGTCACCCCATTTTCTTCAGGGTGACAAGGAGTACTCTACCCAAGAATAAAGGCAAAACGTGGCCATTAGGAGTTGCATCTTTTACATCTTTAGAGGGGCTTAAGCATGTATGGAGCCCAAGAAAGAGCCCTGAGCCTAAAGGAGGAAACACAGATTCACTCATATATTCCTTAATCTTGGACAAATCATTTTAACATCTCCAGGCCTCAGTGTAGTCATTCACAAATTGGATTTAATGATTTTTAAAGTCCCTTTGCTAACATTTTGGAGAAAAAGAAGTTAATATTTATTAAGTGCTTACCCCGTGGCAAGCACCATGCAAGGTCCTTTATATAGATTATTTTATTTCATCCTTAAAAAAAAATCCTGAGAACTCCATTGTGCATATGCGGAAACCAAAGCCCAGTGAGAGGGAGGGTTGTGTAGCTGGGAGGTGGAGGTGTGGAATTCTAGAATCAACATTGCCACCCCCAGGGAATGCTGGCTCCCTCTCTGCCTCTGCAGTGTTTCCCACACCTTGTGCCCAGAGGCTTCCAGAGTCTGGTTCTTCAGTCTCTAATCCTCCATAGGAGGGAGGGTCCTAACTACATTCCTTTGTGCTGTCATCAGCTACTTAAAGTGGCAAGAAACAATAGCCTCTTTCTCTAAAGAGTCACAGCTCTGCTTTCCAGGAAGGTGGCTCTTTGGACCCTATTGAGTCTAGCCCGACTGCCCCCAGGTGCCCTGGGCAAGTCTGGAGGAATCCTGCCACTCAGCTCCTCCCTGCAGATCTTGAAACTGTTAAGTGAGGTGAGCTTCCATTTTCCCCTTACCAAGGGTCCCTCAACTGTTGGTTATTTGACATATACTTGGTCCATCACGGAATTCAAGGAAGCAAATAATGACTCCTTTAACAAAACACTAGGGACTCATCTTTTCTTGCCAAGCATGCACTTTGTCTATTACCATGATGCCTCTTACCCTTGTGTTTTGATGAGGAGGTGTCTGCCTGTGTAGGGATGCCTCATGCCCAAAATCGCTTCTCCTTGCACATACTGTTACTGATCCTGGAATCCTGAAATAGTCACCAAATGTTTACTAAGTCCCATTGCAACTGGCACTAAGAGGGGTCATTGAGAACTATAATATCTTAGAGGAATCATTGTAGAGTGGTTAAGATCACAGGCTTCAAAGTCAGACAGGGTGGGTGTCAACTAAATGTAGTAATTTAAAGATAACCATAAATCCTTTGCCTTTCCTCCTAGTCCCCTCCCCTTGATTCTGAGTTAGCCCCTGTGACTGGCTTTGGCCAACAGAACACAGTGGAAGTAACCCCATACTTCCAAGTCTCTTCCAAATTGGACCTTGAAAGACCTGCAGCTTCCTCCACTTTTGTGTCTCTTACAAGCCTGTGCCATGTAAGAATTCTGAACACCATGGGACCACCATGCTGTGAGGAAGCCCAAGCTATCCATGTGGGAAGAGAGAAAGGCCATGTGGAGGAGAACCAGGAAACTAGACATGTACATGAAGCCTACTTGGGCTTTCCAGCTCAGCCCCAGCTGAATGCAGCCAAGTGAATGTTGCCAGCTGATGCCCTGTGGAACAGAATCGCCCAGCTGAGCACTGCCTGAATTCCTGAGCCACAGAATTATGAGCAATAAAATGGCTGTTGTTCTAAGTCACTACGTTGTGGTGTAATTTGTTAATCATCAATAGGTAACTGAAAGAGAGTATAAGAGGATTACAGTACCAAACTCACAGTACAGGCTATGTATACTAACACCGAGCAATTGAGTCACAATGGTAATGGAATCTTCATAAAGAAGTTGGGCCTGAAGGTTTGTGGGAGGGGATGGAGTTGGATGAGTGAAACAACAAGGTATGGGGGGAGAAAATTCTACAAGATCCAGCCACTCCATAGGCCTCTGGGGAAACAACCTGAACACTGACAGGACTTCTCAATTCTTTCTACTGCAGCCACCTAACTGCCTTGACTTGGGAAGTCTGCTTGAGTTTGGCCAAAGTGACCTACTACAAGTAGAAGATTTCTCTAAGGTCCTGTTTTGTCTTTACAACTCCTATGAATTTTGTACTGTATTTCATAGTGTTTTATGTATATTTCAATATGAAAATGGTTGAAATTACTTACCCCTGCCCACCCAAATCTCTTCAAGGTAAATAGACACTCTATGAAGGATCACAGTGAGAGCTGAGACTCTGTGTATGCCCAGAACACACATGTACCTAGAGGAGAAAGTCAGCCTCTCCTGCCCTCTGAGGTCAAAGACTTGGAATTTTACTTTGTCTAGAATCTAGTCACACATCTTCAGCAGCCACACCTGGCCTCTGGGGTCCCTACTCCTCTCAGTCCCAGCTTTAAGCTACCTTCGGATTCACAGGGAACTGAGCTCAGGAGAGATCACCTGCCGACCGTCTCCAGATGCAGATTAAAAACAGTCTGGTTATTCTGTCTCTGAACCACATGCTAGGTCTCCTCCCACAGAGTGTTTGGAGAGCAACCTGAGGCAATTCTCAGTCACCCTCGAACATACTCATATGCTCCCCAAACTTCTTTCTTTCTCAACAGGAAACTTACATACATATCTACAGCCTGTGTAGATACGTTGACACTTGGAAGCAAAATAGAGGAAAGCTTTTATTATTGTTTGCCATTTGAAAGTGATTATCTGGGGAGATGATGCATATTGAAGGAGACAGCTTGCAGTTAGCATCCCAGGGAAAGACCCCTTTCCAGACCTGGGTGAGCCTATGCTACCTCCTGGCTTCGTGAGTGGGGACTGCCTGGTGCCAGACTTGGAGGGCTACCAACACAAATTAAAGGAATGAGATGCCTCCCAGATGGGGCGTGGGGCGCTGAGGGTGAGAATGCTGAGAATTTTAAAGGGATCATCACCTCAGCGGGAGACCAAAAATCTGCCCCCAAAAGAGCAGCTGCCCCAACAGATGGCCCCTCCCATCCAGAACGGCTTTGATTTTCTGTTACCATGAGATTCCAGACCCCATCTTTCCTGTGTCTCGCCCCCAAACCCAGCGAAGGACCTCCACTGCCCCGCTGACAAGAAATACTCTCTCTCAGTCCTGTCCCGAAATATAGCCACACCTTATTTAAAATCGTGAATCCTTAACAGGACACTCTGGAAACCAGGCTAATCAAGCCCTGTATTCAAAACAGATCTAGAGGTGAGGACAGGGAGCAACTGCTTAGTGGGTACAGGGTTTCCTCTCTGGGTGATGCAAATGTTTTGGAAGGAGATAGAGGAGATGGTTGGACAGCACTGAGCATGTACTAAATGCCACTGCACTATTCCCTTTCAAATGGTTAATTTCATGTTATGTGACTTTCACCTCAAGTAAAAAAAAATATCTCCCAAGAAAGAGTAAACCCTTCTAGAATCCTATCAATCAATACACATTGCACTTTGAATCTTAGTCTCCTCATTTGCTAATGGGTGGTTGTGGGAGAAGAAGTAGTTCTGATAGTCTATGATTGTTCCAATTTCTAGCAGGACAAGGACTTTAGATGATCCCAGGACAGAGAGAAAATAAGATCAGCAAGATGCCCAGTAGGCTAAAATTAACTGACCCTCCACGATCTGGATTTGGCAATCAACTTCTCGCATGTTCCTCCTCTGTGAGCTCAAATGTACCATGTGAGACTCTTGCGAGGAGCCCATAAAAATGATTATAAGACTCAGGCCAAGTCTGGGGAGCTATATATTTGACTCCTATAACTTCATTTCTTTCTCAGCCACTCGCTAGCAGCCTGCAAAAAGTCTCTACATCAGGCAATGCAATATTTTTCTTAATATATGATTTTAATCTTCAAAAGCCCTTGCCAATTCAAAATAAGAAGAAAGTATGCCGGGAACATGTGCCCTACAAATTTAAGAAGAAAATGAAAGTGGTTCCATCTTGTACTTCAACAAGTTGATTTGATACTTAGAAAATGATCCTTTTGGCCAAAGAATATTTTTACTTTGAATGTCTATATAAATACGCTTTTTTTTTTTTGTAGAAAGCACATCACTAGTCTCTAAAACCAAACGTGGTTTTGATTGAACCAGACTTACATTTATATCTGAAGCTCATTTGCTAACAATAGAACTGGCTTTCCCATTTGCCAAGATCAATGTTGACCTGTTTTCACCTAAATTTTATAGATGTCAGAAAAAGAAACTGTTCACTATTCAGTGGCATATCCTGGCCTTTTTCAGCCACACTTGCTTGCATTTTTGCAGCTCCTTTAAATTCCCCTTGTCACAAAAACTAACAATAAGGTCAAGTATTTCAGTAAGAAATACTGAATTATTATCCAACATTGTCAAACAGCCAAGAAGCTACGAAAGCTAACCACGAACTGTAGAGGAGAGCGGCTTAACCTCAGGCCTCACGGCCCTGACTCTGCTGCAGGGGGAAGGGGTTCTGGCACCGGGGGCACTGGGAGGGCTGGGGAGGAAGGGGAGGGAGGATGGGTGGAATGGGAACTGGACGGCTCACAATCACGTCCAGGCTCTCGTCCCTCAGGAGTGTCTTGTTGCACGCATTTGCTGCTGCAAAGGGCCAGCTTTGATTTTTCTTGGAGAGGGCTCCAGGCACCCTAACATGTCAGCCATGCCAACACCGTGAGGCTGCCGAGCTCTCCCGATCCCCTGGCCATATCCCTGTCCATCAAGGTTAATTTCTGTGACAACATAAACTTCGCTATGTAGCCAATAAACTCAAACCCGATGGAACTTGATGTGGCCAGGAAGGAGAATGACAAACTGGCAAGATGTCAGGGCTGGAAATAGAACTCATTTCGCCAGCCAGTGGTTTGGGAGGGGTAGAGATGAATTTATGTGTGAGTGTGCATGTGTTTTATTTGTTCTAATAACTCTAAAAATTATTCCATTAATCAATAATAAATTGACTCGCACAGAGACAGAGATCAAGGCAAGGCCCCAAAATGAGCCTCAGGTAGAACCAGAGCTCTCTGTCTCTCTCATTTTCCCTCTGTCTTGTAGTGGCTGAAGGCACAGATCCTTCCTCACTTCAGGGGTTTGGGCAGAGAGCTTGGGCAAGAGAGAAAGAATGAGGATTGGCTTTCATCTGGGCAGGAAGAGTAGCCTGCAAGGTGGCAGCAGCTGCAGGATTTGAGGTAAAGGATGCCCAAAAAGCATCCCAAGGAAGGTCCCTGCCCTTGGAGTAGGCTATGGAGCTTTGGAGGTGAGGTTTCAGTGGCTCCAGAAAACTTCCCTGGAAAAGCAAACACACTCACTCCTCAAGGGTGCGAGTCAGGACAGGTTCATTTTATGAAAGTGAGGTCCACAGTACAGGGGTACCCGGTATGGGCATGGGGAGAGAGGAGGAGTCCACGTCAAGTCCTCCAGGGGAATGGCAGGCCTCCAAAGGAGCGTTCTGGAGGTGCGGGTAGAGGAGACCCCAAGATGTTGCCTAAAAATTTTACTTAGGGTCAGTCGCACACGTAACTCTCGCCAAGCTCTTTGAATGTGTGACCATCCAGAGTGTAAATTTACCCCAACCATTTATGCTTGTCACCCTTTCCTATTGATTCCTGAAGGGTCCTATGTGCCAATATTGTCCCTCACTGTCAGGACTCCAGTTGACTTGGTAGTAGGTGTGGGGCAAGCAATCAGTGCTCTGTGCTAAAAATTTGTTATTTTATGCTGTCATCTCAACATTTTTACATCTGTGCTCTCTTTTGTTAAAGGTTGAAATCTTACATTTTTCCATGTTATATATATTGATAACATAAGTGTTTATTTCAGTTTTTAATTATAAAATTCTATTACTGAATATGGTTTTCCAAACCGTGATTCCTCTCCCACTGAGATCTGAAACTGTTCAGCCCTGCCCACCATCCCAGCCCCTTTGAGAATCCCTCTGGTTCATCTGATCAGTGGAAGTGTGGTTCGGTATGCTAGAGCCGACCCAGAGCCTGGGTTGCCATCTCTCTCTCTTTTTCTTTCTGAAGAGCTATATATAGGAGCTCCATGGCGGGGGTGTGTGTCTACTCCCAGGTGACGTACTGCAGGGAGGATGTGAGGCTCACGCCAGCTCAGCTTCAGGCCCAAAATGGTGAGGAATTACTCATCCTTCCAGACCCAGCTCAGATGCCATCTCCTACCCTGTCTCCTTGGGGTCCCTCTGTCCTTGGTTCACATCTCTGTTGTTATGGCACCTGCAGCACTATACAAGTTTATATTTCAGTGTCTCTGAGCAGATGGTAAACTTTCATGAGGGCAGGGGGGGGTGTCTCATTCATTTTCATTGCCATCACTTCTAGTAAGTGTTCAATCAGTTTTTATTGAATGAATAAAAATGCAACCTTTCCCTTAAGGTCAGACTAGAGTTGGGGATTGTGACACAAAACGATAAAGCAATGACAACTATTTGCTTAAGCAAGGGGTTAGCAACAAATCCCTCCTCTCAGCCTTGTTCAAAGTCACACATCTAGTTAGTAAAGGATGAGCAGTCTTTGCAATTCCTTCTTCCCTGTAAATGGCTCAGCGCCAGTGTCTGAAAATCACTCGGCACAGTAACAGTTGTGTCCATCATTAAACAGGAGTCAGATGATTGACGGTATTGTAAGTTTTGTCTAATAACACTACGCTTAATACCTGTGTCCTCTATTGTTGCCCCATCAGCATGGTTTTCCCCTTCCACTTTTTAAATTGAAGAGATATTGGTTATAGGAATCCTAGATACCTGGCAGATAAAATTAAAATAAAATGGAGATGAAATCTTTTTTTCAAGAATAGCCATTATGTATTCATTTGTTTACGTGGCTAAGACATCATGTTTATGAAGTCAAGAGTATGGCCCCTTACCCCAAGAGTAAGGCCAGTGAAAGACCTTCCCAAAGCAAGGCTGCTGTATCTACCCTTAGCATCAATGGCAAGGGCCCTTGGTGAGAAAATCCCTCTCGTCCACTAAAAGAAAATCAACCTGAAACACGTCACCAACAGATGGGTCATCTTTGTCCAAGAAGAAATGGCACTGATGCCTCTTAGACTGAATTTCTCACCCACTAAGTCAGGCCTGGTATACTATTTTCATCTATGTTTTTTCTAAAGTAACGTAATACAGTTTTAATAAGGATAGCTGGGGCATGGTATGGAATCAGTATGTTGGAACTTAATTTATACAAGAAAGTTTTAACAAGCCAATTTGTTTAAGCTCATAATAAATGGAAATAGGTTCATGGAAACTAGAAAAGTAAGCAAGTGATTAATGAAAATATAATGCAAAAGATGCTACTATTATAAAGGAAGAGAATGTCTCTTCCAATGAATGAGTATAGAAACTGCTTGGAAATAGACATCCTAGTTCTTGACTTCCGGTCATCTGTTTACAGGGTGATATCACACAAATGATTTGACTTCTTTGGGATTCCATTTTCCCATCCTCTACAAAATGTCCATTTTTTCCAGTTCCGCAATAAACAATGGACCCATTCTCTTTCCTAATTCTAGGCAGACTTGAGCTGCCTTTTAAAACCTCTCATAATTTCTCCATTCTAAAAGTCATTCCAAATCTATAGGTAAGAGTTGCATGGTCCCCCAACAGACCATCTGGCAGGCAATATCTGGCAGTCCACATTTAAAGGGAAGGTCAAGAGAGGTTAAGTGGCTTTTTGAAGGTCACACATCTAGTTAGTAAAGGTTAAGGATCTGGAACCCGGATCTCTTTGCCACTTTCTGCTGTCTCCCTTTGGATACACTTCTTGACCCCTTAATGCAGCGTTGGCCGCATGGCTGCTACATCAGGAAAGAGAAAATGGAAGAGTGGCTTTTCCCCCTTTGACTATATGAAAATCACTCACTTTTTAAACACCAAGCCACCCATATATGTGGTAGGAATGAAAGGCTAGTATGACTAAACATAGATGCTAAGTACCTTACAAATACCTGAGCATTTTAGGAAATGAGAAATGGAAAATGAAATTGGCGATAAACAGAAATCAAAACTATCTAAATGCTCTCTACAAACTAATTGCTATCTTTTAATCTCTGCTTTTCACAATCTGAAGAATTCATGAACTGGCTGAAAATAAAGAATGCCATGACAAAAACCTCTCTTTATTGAGATGGTTAAGTTGAACAGAGATAGAGGTGCCTTTTCTTTCTTTCTTTCTTTTCTTTTCTTCTTTTAGAGACTGAGTCTTGCTATTTTGCCCAGGCTAGGCTTGAACTCACAATCCTCCCACCTCAGACCCCCGAGTAGCTGGAACTACAGGTGTGTGCCACCGCACCTAGCTCCAATATACTTTATAATGGTGGCAAACCTTCCAGCATGTTGCTCTGCCTATAGTAGGTGTTCAATAAATATTTGCAGAGAGAAGAAAAAAAGGCAGAGAGAGTGAAAGTTCATTTCTATTATCTGAACTTTCAGTAAAATAGAATAGTAATTCCATAAAAAGGAGATTTAAGACAATAGTCTACAAAGTGCTTTAAGATACTCAGAGAGAAGCCTATCTATTCATCGAAGTGATTTAAGTGATTTAGGGCAGGAACACTGACGCCCCATCCCTGGGCTCCTCCAGGCCTGTGCACACAGGCACAGCCTTGCCTACATAAGGGGTTCCATTTCAGGCTGTCGCCAGGTTTCCCCGGGTCTCAGGTCCTCCAGATCAGCTCTGTCCACTACACTGCATTGCCTCATAATGCCATCAGTTCAGAAATGGGGGACCTGGGTGCTGCCCCTTTATTAGGTTGCCAGGAGGACCCCATAGCCATTCCTGGAAAGGTAAGAATTGAAGTTGGCAGCAATTTCTTGACTTAGTTCTTGCTCTTATTTGACAAGGCCAAAACTACCAAATTAAGTTCAATATTAACTTTTTCAGTAGCAATGTTTACATGAAACTCAACACACCTAAATGGAAAACCTTGGAAGACTGGGGATTGGGATCGAGTAGGGTCAACATTCCTGTTCTGAATGTGTCAATGTGCTTTATATTTATGGTTTATGTGATATGATGTCTCTGAGTTCCTTAGGGAAGGAACTCACAGTAAGCCAATTGCCAAACTTAGCCATGATGTTCAATAGAAAAATAATGCATAAAATCTATAGAAAAATATCACTTTCAAAGAACAATATTTTTAAAAATCTTAAAATAGTATTTTTTAGAAATCATTCCACTTGTGGCTCCAGCTTTATTGTGATTCAAATTAATTGAAAAGTTTATTTATGCTTTGAAAAATAACTACCTTAATTATTATGAAGAACAATAATAGGTACCACCTATTTTAAATCTATTATATGCCAGACACTGTACTAGGCATTTTCATACCTCATTCATTCATGAATTTCTCATTGCTTCTGTTATATAAATAAAGGAATTTGTGTCCAAAGTTTTAACATAGGAACGTAGTCCTTGGAATCAGATCTGGGCTTGAGTCTTTTTTTTTTTTTTTTTTTTTTTGAGGCAGAATCACAAAACTCCGTCGCTTACAGCTAGAGTGCCGTGGCGTCAGCTTCACTCACAGCAACCTCAAACTTCTGGGCTCAAGCAATCCTCCTGCCTCAGCCTCCCAAGTAGCTGGGACTACAGGCACATGCCCAGCTTATTTTTTCTATTTTTAGTAGAAACAGCATCTCACTCTTGCTCAGGCTGGTCTCCAACTCCTAACCTCAAGCGATCCTCCCACCTCAGCCTCCCATAGGCATCAGTCTTAATAACTGTGTAACCTTCGACAAGTCTGAACTTCAGTTTCCTATCAGTAAAACAGGGATAAAAACAGTACTGATTTCTTCATAAGCTGCTGGGCAGATTGAGTGAGATCAGGCATGTGAAATATTAAGAGAAAAGTGCCCAGTGCACATGTGACGTGCTACCAGTACCAAATCTGACTTTTCCCCAAAAGGAAATTAAAACAATGGGCTTCAGTGCCATCCCAAGGAGGGAAGGAGGAAAGCCATCTTCGGTCTCCATTCCTCCTCTCCCCCCACCCCCACCCCAGGGTGTTCATACTAGCGAGCTCAAGGCAGAGTGAACTACAAGCTCAGTTAAGGAGGAAGAAAACAGTGAGAAGGGGATAGCATGCCCTTTCCGCACTGCAGGGAAGAGAGTGGCGGGTTGGAGAAAGTATGAGGGCTTATGAGGCTGATGCGCAGAGGACAGGCAACACAGGGGCCTTTGGGGAACTGATTATTGGGGTGAGCCTCTCGACCTGCTCCTAACATCCCCTCCCCTCTCCCTCACTCTCCTGCAAGCCTTGGGAGCAAAGCCCCAAGGAGACCCCAGACAAGAGAGCAGACCCCTCCCCCAGGGCACCCCTGCTCCCCAGAAAGTGCCTTGTGGGTGGCATTCCGAGGTGGCAGGAGCCAGCAGTGGCATGCAGCCTGGTCACTGTCTGCTCCAGTCAGGTGGGCCCCACGGAGCCCCACATTGGCTCTGGCGGCTCCCTGGGAAAGGAGAAAGCAGCATCTTGCCTGTGTGCCTTGTTCTAAAACAAAATAATATCTGAGAAATTTGATGGACTCTGACAGGGGGAAGAAGGGAGTGAAAAAGATGGAACAAAGATGCCATTTTAAAATATTGGCTCATGTTCAGGATTTCACTATTTTCTATGGCAAGGAGCAAGTGAAAAAAAAATCCTCCTATTGATGAGCATTTTTGTACAGTCATCGAAAGTCGAAGGGCCAAGGGCTTCTGACTTTCCCTCTTGGGAAACCGGTGAGCCAGTCTTCTGTGTAACTTAGAAAAGGGCTGGCTGGCGAAGGCTAGAGGCTCAGAGGCCCACAACAAGCAGCTCAGCCCAGGGACGGGTGCAGAGGGACACACTGTTTTCAGTTCAGATTCTGTGATCTTTCTGCCAAACAGGGGTTTACAAAGCAAAAACCTCCAGAGAATTCTCATACTTTCTGGCTTATTCTCCTGGTGTTCGTCTTAACAGGAATCAGCTGTTTGCCTTCTCACTTATACAGCATGTTGCCGAGGAGAATTTAGCATCTGGCCTAGCTATTATTAAAAACAAGAACATCCTGCTCTGTTGGGAGAACAGCACCACTGGCAATAAAAGGACAGAGATCATTTGCATTCAGGATTCCAGAGATGTGTTTTGGTTCAATATCTGTTCTCCCTCCTTCCACCCCGGCTTTCATTTGAAACTTTCCTGGTGCATCCATCATTCGCATCGTGGGCTCCTTTTTCTGAAACAGACACAAGAAGAGAGGACTTTTTCCTTTCTCTGGGAGGCAGGAATCGCTGGCGTTGTTCAAACACTGATCCACTCCTGCAGTGTGATAAAGTTGAACGACCAGAGGAATTTTTTTTTTTTTTTTTACTACTGCGGAAATGAAAAAGTAAACAAGACTGGGACTGCTTTGGTACTTAGGCTCCAGCTTTTTGTTGTTGTTTTTGTCTTTTTCTTTTTTTTTTTTAAGCCACTGGGCTAGGAGCCTGAAGGAACTATATAATATGAAAAACCCTGAGAGGTTTTATTAGCCAATAAAAAAACTTAGTTCCTATTAACTACTTAACTCCTTGCTGAAGTTGGGTACTGGCTTCCTCCTTGGATTCCTCTCTCTCCCTCTCATGCCCACGAGGAATGGAAGTTGGCTCGCCAGTCGCTCCCTGCACAACCTGCGTCCACAGTTTGTGTTCCAGAAGGTGTGGCAGGGAGTCATATTCAATAATAATCTCTGTATTTCTCATCTGTGAAACCAACAATAAGAAGATTTCCATAAGGGTCCCCTATATCTACACACAAAAAAAGACTATTTAAGCACTCTTTTAAAAAGGAGTAAGGTCATTGTCATTTCCATGACTTTAGATGTTAAATGACTATCAGAGAAAACAAAACCAGGCTAAGGCCTTATTGGGATATGTAATGATCCTATAGGAGACGCCTCTCTTTTGGGGGCCGAAGAATGAAGGGAAACTCACAGAGAAACAGCCAAACTGGTCAGAGTTGTTTCACTGTCAGAGATCGATGGAGTTATAAAAAAATAAATGACTTGATTTAGGGAAAAAAGGATGTCCAAGGAGATTTAAATCATAAAACTCTTTTTATTAATACTCCCACAGTCATATGTGTTACAGGGTTTTGTTGTTTGCTTTTTGTTGTTTTTACATAATAAATTTGCACATTTACATCAATCCATCATCTAATTGTATTTTAGAGGTTCATGTTCCCTCATCTCTCAGAAACAGCCTTCAGTTCTGCCACTATCCACTGTATCTCTAATTCCACTAAGCCTACTATATCCTACTTGCATTTTCCACAATCAAGCTAACTAGTACTTTTGGTGCGCCAGGAGACATTTCCTAAGGCCTAAAGAACAGAAAGCCTTGTTGCGTCTTTGTGTTCTGGTCCCATTTAATGTTGCTGCTGCAAGAGCTACTCCTTGAAGGGCTTACGTGGAAGAATTCTGCCTTGTGTTTGAAAGCATTTGGCTTTAAAATGCTCTTTCTTTCTTTAGGAGAATGGCAGGTGGGGGAAATTCTTCCCTTTCCATTGGTTGTGGAGTGGGGCAGAATGACCAGGACAGCACAGACAGTGGTCAAGACGTGAGCTGTGTTTGCAGTGCTCAAACATAAAGCAAGTTTTCCAGAAAGCCCCACTCAGTGGCCCCAACATCATTGCAACAGTGAGAAATAATAAGACAATGAAGTTAAAATAAGTTTTAGCAAAAGTTAAGTGTGCTTCTAGAAATTTGTTCCCTCTGCTTTCCAAGTAGCTGAGCGTATGTGAACAGCAAGTCTGGATTGAGTCACAAGAAGCTTTTGAATAAAAGCTTTATAAAAATTAATAATAACCTCTAAATGTCAGCTTTGCCATGCTCCCTCAACTGACATCTCAAGGAGCACCCAGTGTCCCTTGTCCTCTCTAATAACCTATGTTTAGAAGACTAATTGCTTCTTCATTACATGTGGGATGAAGACAGTGCTTGCTTTATTTTTATTTTTTGCAGAATTTGCAGGAATAAAGAACAAATGAGGCACATAAATGCTGTGTCAAGGAACACATGTGTATGGGTGGTGTCTTTTCCTGAACGGCTGCTCAGGTACTCCTTTCCATCCTCCTACCTGCCTCCTTCCTTGCCTCAGGCAAGCACGCATGTGAGCATGCAAACACACACACACACACACACACACACACACACCCCTGGTATATTACCCTTTACATCTTCAGTGGATCCTTTTCTTTGCTAAGTTTTGATTTACAACTTTAAAAATTCATTTCCAAGTCCTCACGATTGAATAGCTACTGCTGAGAAGCCCCTAGGAAGACACAAAGAAGCTTACCAGGGCGTATAGGAAGGGTGGTGAAGAGAAGAAAGATTTCCTTGCCTTTGCTCAGAGCCCATAACTTAAATATAGAGCATTAGCTTTCCATGTATTGGTTCCTACCTGGCCTTTCTTAAGCACCTTCTCCAGGCAGAAGAAGAGAGCCAGTGAAGGAAGAGCAGAGGTGGTTAGGGAACGATTTGGAGCATACCCAGGGCACGTGTTCCTAGGGTACAAGCTGGGTTGTGCCATCGCCTGCATTCATGGCACCAATACCTGGACAGCTCAAGTGTTGCAGACTCTCACATGAAGACGTCCTTCCTGGTGCCTTAGGACCGATTTGGGGAGCAATAAACACATGTGTTTGCCTGGGATTTCACAGGTGAGCTGGGGCCCACGCTCACTAAAACTATAGCAGTCGATGAGTTGTCCTCCATTTCCCCAGAAAAACTTAAGAGCCTATGACAGTGCTTTCATAAGAAAACTACATTTTTAGATACCCCCATTGCTTCCTAGCACTGGTCTCTAAATGATTTTGAAATAGTTGGAATAGAGAGGCCAATTGATTGCATTGCCTATTAACCTGATAGTCTAGGCAGAGGTAGTTGCTTAAATCAGTCAAGCCAGTGTCTCCATTTCTGCAGTGACTCTTGGCTAGGCCATTATTGTTTACCAAACATTTCCAGAGGGAATGAAAAATCAACTCTTGAAGATCTGTAGGACCTGCTCTCACTGACTGTGAATGAGGGCTTCCCCCGACATCCTCCTTTGCCGTTCAGAATGTTCTCAAATCCCATAAATATAAACATGTGGCTCTTCAAGCGCATCTGTAGATAATAACCTCAGGGGGCTTCCTGTTTACTTGGCAATACCCATTTCCCAGCCAAATAAACTCTGCGACAGAGAGCTGAGGTGTTTATTGGGCCAGTCTCGGCTGGGATTGAGTTAACAGGAAACACCTACTCTTGCAGAAATGTCTGATGATTAAATATTTGGGGGACAGAGGACACCAGGGGTCAAAAACCCTACAGAAATTGCTTTCCTCTTCCGCCTGTCATTTCAGGGAGAAACAGAGCAGCCATGATAAATATGGCCGACCAGTCCAGGCTAACAAAGCTCCACAGCAGGGCTGTTCACTGGCTGCACAGCCTGTGATGCAAAGAGGAAGGAAGAAGTGCGGATGAAAAAGCCAGGAGCGTCCCTCCCAATACCACAGGGGGCCATCTGGTGAAGGGATAGAAAAGGCTGATGTACATCCATCACTGCAAAGCCCCTCGGTCTTCTGCCTGGCTACCCTGTCCTAATGAGCAATATATTCTCACATCAGCTGTCCACGAAGCCTGGCCTAAGAATTTAGGGAGAGCTTCTAGCCCCGTGGTCCTCAATTGGTGGAGATTTTGCCACCCAGAGGACATTGGGCAAGTCTAGAGGCCTTTTTGGTTCCGTAACTAGAGAGGTGCTACTACCATCTAAGGGGCCAGGGACTCCACTAACATCCTACAATGCACAGGACAGCATCCCTGATACACACAGAATTATCCAGCCTGAAATGTCTAGCCCAGTGCCTTTCTGTAAACCAAGAAACTGCGACCTAGAGGAATAAAGTGATTTGCCCTAACCCGCCCTGCTGGACAAAACTGGAGAAGAAAGCCACTGGGCCCACCTCCCTTGCGAATGCCTTTGAAAGTCACACAGACGTTTAGTTTTAAATAAATAAATAAATATACATCCTCAAAGAGTTGCAAACAAATTCCGTGGCCTAAGTTCACCCAAGTGCTTGTAGGATATGTCCTATTCTTAGAAATTAACTGTTTCCAAGATTTCTTAGAAAACAGTGCCAAAGGGTTAAGAATAAACAGATCTCTTAAAGGCTTCTAACTCTTGCTATGACGTGGGCCAGCGTGGCCAGTGACTGGCGGTCTCTGCACCACGGCTCCCTGGATCCACTTTTGAGAACTGTGGTAAGCCAAGCACACAGCAAGCACAGGACATAGAGAAAGCAACCACTCTGCCCCAGGCCCTCCACCTTATCACAAGGGAGGGACTTACCAAAAATAAACGATGGCCAAGGGAAAAAAAAAAACCTCTAAACTATAGTTATGTTCACTAGTAGAATTTTTCTGAGCCTAGAGGCCTCCAGGCCAAGGTCCATTTTTACTCATCCTTGGGCTTTGGTTTACTGTTTTTAAGAACCAGAAAGAGATGTGGGAAGGAAAATAGATGACCCCTATGTCTGGGCTGCCTAAGATCTTCTGAGTAAAGACAGGGGTTCACTTGCCGGGCCCTGTTCATGTTCCCAGAAATCAGAATAATGAAAGCAGCAGGCTGTCACGGATACATGCTGCGTGGTCCCATAGTTGGAGTAAGGGGCCTTACCTACAGATGGGGCGAGTGCTCCTCTTTCAGACACAAGCTAATAAGGAAGCGAGTTCACTGCTAGATCCTTTGCCACCCCTCTAGGAGTAGGACAACAAAACAAGAAGACAGTGCTTACCAATATTTTTTTTCCCTCTGACCAGCAATATACGATCTCTGCTCTTACCCACTCCTGGCAAGTGGTAAGACCAATAAGTGCCCAGGTGTGGGCAGGAGTAGGTGTCAGACTAGAGAGAAACCGCGGATGAGAAAAGACCCAATGTACACACATAACAAAACCAAAAAAAGCCATTTTATTGAAAATTAAATTCAAACTTCAAATTAATATTACAATCATGAGAAAAATGCCAAATAATTCAATTTACAGTTGCAACATACAATACAAATAGTCCCTTTGAAGTTTAAGAGTAAACTCATCCACAATCGTGACCTGTGGCACAAAGCAGAATTTGTACAATATGTGCATGGAAAGCAAATCTTGGGCAATAGCAACTGGAAAAAATAAAAATGAAAGCTTGTATTTACACAAAACGCTACAAATACTTTTGTTCCACAGAAATCTAAGAATGGTAAAGCATATCCAGAAAATGGAATTTTATTCAGAATACCTAAGAAATGACTGTAAGTTATGGTTTTTGGCTGATATATTTCAAAGTACTGCATTAAAAAGCAAACAATTATCTGTAAACATGAAGTAAACAAACATCTAAAAAATTGTCACATAGAAAATATTTTTTTAAATGCATTATCTTTTTAAGAACAACAAATTCAAGGTTTGGAAGGATCATCTTTATTGTGTTTATTGTTCTTTCAAATACCGTAGGCATAATTATTACTTTTGCTAATGCTTTGTGTTTCCATGTATTCACCTATATTCTGGGCCAGTCCCTTTCCTCAGAATGGAGGGAACCCTTTAAGCCAGCACACATTTCTCCCTTCTGAATTACCATGGATGGTCCCTAGTGGGATTTCTCTGCTCATTTTTAAAGGGCCCTGGGTGGGGGTGCAGGGTGGGGGGTTAGTGAAACAGCCTAAAGAGAAAACAATCATCTGTTGAGTCTCTCCGTTCCAGGCTGGATGTCATTCCTCTCATCTAAAACCAAAGCTGTGGTACCTGTTCTGGAACTCTGACATAGGTTAAAATTTGTGAGACTACTGACATGGATAAAAATGTGGCTGTGTTGGTCACGCTGTAAATTCCTGCACTGTCTGTGCTGCATACAGAACCATGCTATTTTAACCCCCAGGAAATGGAGTGTTGACTAGTACACGGTTCCATAGTAGTAGTTAGACTTTGCTTTGGTCTTGAAATCACAAATCATACACATGACCCAGTGCAAATTAAGGGTTCAGTAGAAAGGAAAAAGAAAAAGAAAGAAAAAAAGAAAAAAACCCACAAAATTTTAACCCCTAGGCCAAAAAAAGACAGAATTTGTTCTAAGAAATGTGAATTACTCCATTGGGGTGGTTGGAGTGAGGCTGGAGGGAAGAAGTGCTTGAATTTTTCCCCAAGGAAAAAAAAACTTCTAAAGTGTTTCTGGGTTGCTGCCTGCAGCCACTATAATTACATTTCAACACAAAAGCATCCCGAAAGTCACTTAGTATGTGTACTGTAAACTTAAAAAAGCCCTTTTAACATTAAAAAATAATGTACAAATATAGTATCTTTTTTATTAAATAGGATGCAGCTGGTGGTAACATTTGTATGTCAATTAATTAAAATTGAAATGTGTAACCAGACACTGGCTTTTTTAAGTGCTGCTGAAACAAACACACATATTTTACACTTACAAATAAATGGACAGTGGTGTGCTTCAAGCTACCACACACAAACAATAAATAGTATCAATTACTACTTCCATCTTAAGTCATAGAAAAGTGGCTTATTTATCTAAGCATACTTGGTATACAACCTTTAGAAGGCAAAGTGTTCTGTTTTGTTTTCCCTTCAATTTTTATTAGGAGTCAGGACGAATTCCAGGGGAGACTCCTAGGCAAGGAGCACAGGTCCAATTGCCCCACAAAAGCTGTCCTGCATTGCTGGGCAACCTACAAAGGTGGGCTTGAGAATGGCTAGAGAGCAAGGGGGCCTCTAGGGGCTGGAGGAAAATCTCTGCTAAGTTCTGCTAGGAGGGCACAGGATTCACATGAAGGGGCCCTGAGCTGTGTGGACAAACAGCAGGGATTGGCCTGGTGGTGTCATCAAATGATCCTGGTTTGGATTGAGGATTTGCACTTGGGGATTTGCCATGTGGTTGCCAGGAGTGGTCAAAGTGCATCCTACAAAAGGCACTAGCTCAAATTCATTCACAGCAGTAGGCACCAAACTCCACATACCCTTGCCCTCCCTTGTACAAAATAGAAATGCCAAAGGCTGTATGTAGGTCCCCACAGGATGTATGTCCTCTCAGATCAGCTACCTGCTGGAACTTGGCTGCCACTTCAGATGACCTGCTCCCAAAGGACAATGACATCATTCTGCTCCTTTAAATGCAAATTTTGTGGAAAGCTGCCAGTGGGCTGTTGGGTAAGGCAGATTTGGGTTCCCCTGATTTATTGTTTGGTAAGGCTGGTTGGGAATAAATCCCTGGTGCAATTTTGCTCTCCTGTACTATGCGTATCATGATTGATCCTTTATCCACACGTGTGACTTTAAGCTGACTATGTCTTCGCTATGATGCCTTGAGATTTAAAGTTTTGCTTAACTACAAAACCACAGAACATTTTTCTGCAGTTCAATGATTCATTTGTGCTTGTCTTTTTAATATGACCACAGTCATAATTACCCAAAAGAAATTAGGAAACCACATCACTCTAGCATTTCATGCTGATAAGGGACAACATAGGTGAAAAGGGGCTAAGAGTTGTTTTGTAAATCCCTAATTATTGCTTTAAAAGGCAAAGCTGTGTTAGAGGCAATCAAAGATCTGAAAGAACTAAACATGACATTTCCTTCATACATCACAAAAACAAGCTACATCTAAAATATTTGGAGATGGAAGTACTTTTAAAAATCACATTGTGCATGGATGAACTGAAATTGCTTAGCAATATTTCAGATATGGCTCTAGCCCACTGAAGAAATTTGTTATTAATAAAGAGCACTTTTAGAGACCGAAGTCAACATATCAATACACTAAGAAATGTTTCAAGGGTCCAAATGTCATTAAATAATTATAAATATATCTTTAAAGTTATATGACCATTCACGTAAGCAAGTTAACCTCAGATTTTACACATATTCATAATTTAAAAAAAAGAAAACAAATAACACACAGCCCAACGCAAACACTATCTATACCATTATGGCTATAATAAGGTATTGCCATTTTCAGTTTTGCGTAAAAGGAGAAGGAGGGTTTTAGGGATGGGATTTCTTTTTGGTTAAATGGGAAAGGGGGGAAGTATTAAAAAGTAAAATAATCTATCCTGATCAGTATTGCTGAAGTCACTTTCTTAGAGTAGGGAAAAAAAACTGAACCAGACAGTTCAAATGAGTACCTGCAGCAAGTCTGAAAGCAAAGTTTGAAACAGTGATTCTGAATGGATCGGACTGCAATGGGAGCATCCGTTCTACCTCTTGTCCGTTTACGTGCACCTTGACCGGCTTTGTAAGCAGGTCAGCAGAGTGCACCGGTCCGTACACAGCTGCAACCGTGAGGGCGTGTGGTTTCAAAGCATAGAGAGGAAGCGGCTTTGCTCTTCTCTCTCCTGAACCTGGAGTCCGCCTCTCTGAACTGGCATAGGAACAGGTGATTTAGGACAACAGACCAAACAACAACAACAAAATACCTTTTCCCTTGTTTGTTCCTTTGCAAAAGCACATCTTAAATAGTAAACAATCTGAAACCCGATCGTGATTTGTCTCTCTTGGGCCTTCTGCTTCTCAATAGCTACCCTCTGGTGGTTGCAAGACCATGACTGAGTGAATGAGAAAAATCTTCTAAAAAATAGGCACTTTGTAGATAGCTAATTAATATACATATATATGCACTCTTTCTATATATGTATATATTGATACGTGTGGGATGTGGCCCCCAGACACCGCTGGGCCACGGCTGAGGAATTTCAATATGGTCGCCAAACAGATTCATCCATTCTGCCACTAGAATTCAAAACGGTGGGGGAACTGCTGTGGCTTCCATCAGCGTCAACACCATCATTCTGGTTAGGCAAATTTGGATTTAATAGCGTGCTGCCATTCGAGGTGGTGGTGCATGGCGGAAGCATTCTGGAAGGAGACCGGTCTCCCCCCGGCACCATGGGGAACTGATAGGATCCTGACGAAGTGCCATAGTAGAGATATGGAGTGCTGCTGGTCTGGAAGGGTCCGCTCTGGCTTTGGGAGGAGCCGGGGTAGGGTGGTGGCAGGTAGGTATGGTAGTGAGTGGTGGCGGACATACCGAGGGACATGCCTGAGGTGACTGGCGGGGTGTAAGTAAAGGTGGCTGGATAGTGCATTCGTGGGTTGGAGAAGCGGCTCTCAGTGAGGGATGAAATGCTGGGGAACTGCCTGGGGTCTGAAAAAGGGCCCAGTTCTGAAGCACCTAAAAATTATAACAGAAGATGGGGGGAAAAATCTGTAAATATCAATTAAAATAATGATAGAATTGTCACAAGAAAAAAAGAAAACTTTAGCTTTCCCAAAAAGGAACAGCAAGCCATAAACAGACCTTCAAATGCACCAGTCACTTTACAGTCTTTTTTTCCCCCCACTTTACCACCTTAATAGCATTTATCCTTAAGTTCTTCACCCCCAGATAATCCCAAAGGGCTTTAAAAACCCAAACGCGTGCTAGGTCATGTGTGTGTAAACCAACCCAACACTCTGATCATACAGTTCACTCACCAGACTTAAGACCAAATCTTCATTGAATTTTTTCTCTTTTTGTTTCTCGTTGCACTTCAGATATTTGAAGTGACATTTTTACTAAATCAAACAGGTTTATTTTCCTCAACTCAATATAAAGAAATTCCAAAATAATAAGTTTTATTATTAGTACTCTTGGCAGGGCTCCTTCATCAATGAAGGGACATCAAAAAGATACCCTAACATGTTCCTATCATTTCTTTTAAACCCTTAAAAGAATTTAAAATCTTGTTATAAGCTTCACCTTAGTAACAGTGAATCAAACCAGATTTCAGTGTAGTCTGAAACTGTCTTACTTATCTTGGTGCGTACAGGGAGGGTCAGCTAGATAAGCAGGTTTTAAAAGTGAGAGGGGCAGGAAGGCTTAGTACCTTAGGAATCATTGACTTTCAAGTCTTGATGGGAGACTTATTGTCTGATTCAGGCCAGGTGCTGACAGTAGCTTTTGTGAAAGGCTCGATGCCTAGGGGAGATTGAGAGGACGGCCCCTCCCCACCCATCTCCCAGACCCCTGCACCACATCCTACAGAATCAGCTTCAGGTTGATTTGAAGCTGTAACCTAGAGGCAAAGATGGTTCTCCCCTGAAAAGTGAAGTCCTTTAACTTCTAAAGCTAACAGTATGCCTCTCCTTGATAGATATTTCTGGTGCCTAACTTATGAAACCACAGTGATAAACCATTTTACATGGAAACTAGTTCCATGAAATGACTAAAAATTTATAGTGGTCATCCTTAAAGATTGGGCTAATTATGATTTTCTAGAATTGACAGAATTGTGGCAAGCCTTTTTATAATACCAATGATCTTAAGATTTTGATTCCGTCTAAAATCTTGGACCACATGTTTGCTTTTCCTATAGCTTTTAGCTATAAACAGAAGTACTCAGCAATTCTAGAAGACCTTAGTGAATAACTACTCCACCAGTCCCATTTTTATTCAGCCCTTGTTCTTGGATATTACAATGTTTATTAAAGGAATAATCCCAACACTTTTCTTTAAAGGTGCTGGTTGAAGGTGGTTAATTGCTGTTAAAATGCACCCTGCTTAGGACCTTCATAAAATGCTAGGGGGTTAAGTGTCATGATGTGCATTTGTAATAAAAAGTGACTATTTAAAAGCAACACGTAGTTAACAAAACTCACAAATTGGACAGTACCAATCAGACAGCCCAGCCCAGCCCAGCCCTGCCCCGCCCAGCAATTGTGAAAAGTCTCACCTGCCTGGCTCTTCTTACTGAGAGTGGAAGGCCAGAGGCAGAAGTCAGAGGTGGCAGTGTCATCATCTGTAAAATGAGGGGGATGAGCTCTAAGTTCCCTTCCAGCTCTAAAGTTCTATGACCATGAATTCCAAGATAGAAGGAGAAGCAAGAGTCTTAGGGGGAGGGGTAGACAGAGAGGTTCCCGTTCCTCATTAGTACTTTCCCAGAGTCCACAGGCCCATAAGCAGAGGGTAGAAAGCCAGTGAGCAGCCTGTAATGCCAGAAGCAAACACTTTCAAGATGACAAACCAAAACTGACACAGCCCAGGCAGTCACTCTCTGCTTTTCGTAAATTCTTCCATCCTCAACTTGCCTCTACCTGACCCCTCCCAAAATGAAATTCTGACAAGCTCCAGTTTAAAAATGTGCAAGTAGTGATTACCACAGAATCAGAAATGGGAGCAGAGCAGCTGTAACATCTCCCCTGCCCGATGGTTTTGCACTGTCTTATATGATACGGACACTAAATGGAGGCCACAGATGTTCCTCGGCCGGCCTTTGCACTGCAGAGCACCCAGGTGACCTTGAGCTGGCAGAGCCAACAGCTATAGGCAGGTTACTTCTGTATGCATTAAGTTCAATGCTGAGCTCACATGAGGAAAGCCAGAATCACGTGGGCGATGGAAATCGGAAAGAAGCTGCAGTTAAAATGTCATCGTTTGTCCCCCAACAGAAGCACAGAGTTCACACAAATAGACATGTTACTGTAAAAAATGCTTCTCACGTGTATTTGTACTTAAAATACATTGTAGTAATAATTAAAATTCCATATGGTTTTACTTATTTTGATGCAGAGGCCTCATTAAAATCCTTTATGGGGGGCCCTGGCGGTAAACTCCAATATGGTTTTGAATTTACCACTCCCCCGACCTTCTTCTCGATTTTACCTGATACATTTTGCTGATGTTTTTATTACCCATCACATGCCAGGATTGCTGTACCTTTTTGGTTTATAGATGCTGGCTAACACAAATTGACATTCATTTTTTCAATTAATGAGCTCTGGTTGTGGTTTATAGAAAGCAATGCAACAAATTTCCGCTAGGTTTACAGTATTCTGACCAATCACTTCTAGTCATTGGAGTCTGTGATGTCTTGAGGATTAACTCTTTCTTGACAAAGAGAGCTAATGTAGACTTTAAAGGGATTATAGGATAATCTTTATAACTTAAACAAAAACACAGAATTTCCTGGAATCTGTTTAGTCATTTTATGTTACCAAGATATATTTCAGTAAACATACTGCAATGTGTTCTGTATGAAGAAATATTAACAATTTGCCATTGTACAATATGAGATTTCTTATGTAATAATCTATGATGGGGAGGTGAGAGGAATCCTAAGCTTAAAAAGAAAGAATATAAACTCTTTCCTAATCTTAAATTTATTTATAATAATTGTTATAGAAGCAAACAATATAATCAAATTTTCTTCCATTGATTAGGGTTGTACCTATACTTTTAATCTCTGTTTTGTACATGAACTCGGGTTTTCTTTTAGACCTCCTTCTTGGGTTATTTTGACATTGTGTCCTAAAGTATTCATACCTTGTGTCACTAGCCATATTACAGCCACAATCTTTAAAAAAAGAATGGAGTATTGCATTAAAGTACACAAAATGTAAATTTGACTTATTAAAAGGGTCCACAAGATTAAAGCCTAGAGAGTTTTGAAAGTAGTACTACCCCAATCTAATTTTATAAATGTAAAACCAAAGCTCAACAACTGCCCCAGTGATGTGCCTGGTAGCCTCAGAGTACCCCAGAGCCAGGTTAAAATTCCTGACTACACCTGCCAAGTAAATAAAGCCATGGGTGGTTTGGGAACCTTTTTCAAATAACAAGGAACAACTTTCATATATCCATTTTTTTGCTCTTCTCCATGTATCTCTTCCATGTACAAAATACATTAAGTTTTGTTGAGCAATGGAAGTTGCTCAGAAGTTGAGGGTGCTACAGTCAACACTAGATTATCTGGTTCTAAAAGTTTCAAAATGTCATGTGCCTATACTTGGGGGTGCCTGGAGGGCTGCCAGGAGTTACTGGAAGCCCAAGATAAACACGGTTTATCTTCCATCTTCCTGATGGGTTTTTATTCAACTTGGACAAAGGAATACACTATACAGTAAATATGAATATGATATGGAGGAGAATACAACAGGTGAATTTTTAGATAAACAGATAAAAAATAACTTCAACAAAATTTTGTACTTGTGAAGCTTTAGACTGTGTCCCCAGATCCCCTAAAGTATCCAACTACCCCTTCTGCTAGTTATAGTGCTCTGATGGAAAAGTCTAAACTCCTAATTTACTGCTTAGATAACTCTAACCTAAGCCCGTCTGACAAATAGCAAAGATGAAATCCAGAGAAGGGAAGCCATTTACTCCACATCACAAAATCACACACCTTGAGAAGGCAGAGCCACCACTAGATCAACCTCTTTGACTTCTAACAAAGGATATGCAATATTAGTTACCCTTAAGGAATCTGGTTAACATGATCACAGGTATCTCCATCTATCATTCCATCTGTATCTATGTGTGTGTGTATATATGTATGCATGCATCCTCACCTGCTATCTTAGAGGTCTATTTGCCTAAATAAAAAATATTCCAATAAATTATTTTGGTGCCTAACTGTTGCCCCCCAACCAGTTACTATCTTTGGGATACTACTAACAACTCTTTTAGGCATTGCTGTTCATCTCATCTGCTAAGCAGCAGCCAATTAGTTCAGTTGCTCAGGGCAAAATGTGAATGAAGGCCAGGCATGGTGGCTGACTCCTGTAATCCTAGCACTCTGGGAGGCCAAGGTGGGAGGATCGCTTGAGATCAGGAGTTCGAGACTCTGTCTCTACCAAAAACAGCAAAAATTAGCCGGGCTTGGTGGCACATGCCTATAGTCCCAAGCCACTCAGGAGGCTGAGGCAGGAGGATCGCTTGAGCCCAGGAGTTTGAGGTTGCTGTGAGCTAGGCTGACACCACGGCACTCTAGCCCAGGTGACAGAGTGAGACTCTGTCTTAAAAATAAAAAAGAAAAGAAAATGTGAATGAGACCAAGGTCAAGGGTTTGATCCCCTTAGGACCTCCTGGCTTCCTGCAGATGCACTTCATTCCAAAGCTGCTGTCTGCAGCCCTAGCCACAGCCAGACAGCTTGCAAACAAATGTAGCTGTCATAAAGAGAGCTGCAAGAACCTTGCTCATTAAAGCAGCAGCGGCAGTTTTTAACAACCGACTATACATAAGGGAAGAATACATTATAAAATGCCCACAATGCTGGAATACAAATAAAGTCAATGTTAAAAGCAAAAACATCTTGCACCTCCCCACAAGGTCTATGAGAGAAAAGGAAATAGCCTCTCTTTACCCAACCAGGTTTCTTGGGTCTTCAGAAGAAGTGGAAAGTTTGTGAAATCAAGAGGAGGGAATACAAGAGAATCTGTGACCTGCTTTAATTCTCAGGGCCTGCAGTCCTCCCTGTGTCACCTCTCACACACTGCTCTCTCATGCTACTCATGCTGCGGCATGTGTGACTCCCTCCTGGAGAGCTGTTGAAGACAGAGATCTAACACGGAGAACCGCCTCCCCTTCAGAGCTTAAAAACTGTCACTACTTGCATTTCTAGGCCTCTACTTTAACATGCATTTTCTCATTTAGTAGGCCCTCAATAAATGACAGTTGACTGAAAATGGGCAAGGGGATCTCTAGGATGAAAGGAAATCAGAGTTTGAGAAGAATAATAGACAGGGAACTTGCCATTTTCGGCTGTCAGCTGGGAAACACTGTACCGCTGTTATCTTCTCCTCTAAGCAGTAGGTTTTTTTTTCCTATGAAAATGTCTTTACTTACAAATTATATTGCAAAAGAGTATTTTTGTCTTCAGAATTGTAAAACACAAAAATATAAGCACAACAATGGAACATAGGATGACGGTTGTTATTTTGACCTTAGCATTTTCCTGTCCAAGAGCTGTTAGACATGCTTACCAACATCTGAAAAGATAAATCCTATCTCCTCAAGGTATTACTTGGTAAAATCTTAAATGTAAACATGAAAACTAGCTGGAATACTGGAAATCCCATCATCCCAAATTATAAAGTGATCATCCAAGAATTCAGAATATTCTTGTGTTTATTCTATATTGATACAAAAATTTTTAGTGGTCACAGAATTCAAATACCTCATAAGCTGTAGATTTCATACACCCCAGCCGAGGAGGCAGGTCAGGGCAGGAAAAAGGAAAAGGAGCCTTGAATCCGGACTGAACATATGTTGACATATTCAGAGTCCTCGACCCTACCTTTTTTACGTGAGGCATAAACGTGAAGAATGAAAAGCCATCATACTTCTCAGCAATGAGGTGTTAACTTCAAAGCTTCATTGGGGCCTTTTAAATGGTAGGAGTTATTGCTGCAACAAATCTCAAATAAAGCCTAAGACCTTTTTATTAACCCCCTCCCAGCGTTCCTTCTACTGGAACATTTAATACACAAGATCTACGCAGGGCTGCTTCTCCTCTGGCAACCAAGAATCTTCTTCCCCTGTTACAGCCTTCTGGCTGCCCCCTTCCCAACTGTTTTATCATGAAATTTCCTACTCTACTTCTGTTCCAATAGCATTTATTTTTCTATATCACTCTTTTGGACCCTTACTCCTTTATTGAATTATTAGCTGTTTTTTAGTCTGTTCTCTCCAACTATAAAGTCAGCTTTGGATGGTAAAGGAATTATTTTCCGCTCACATCCATCTCAGAACCTAGTACACAGTAAGAGGGTAAAAGGAAAAAAATATGTTGAGTGTACGGCTGGATGAATAAATGAATAGGTAAATGAGTCTAAAGATCAGGAACTCTGTACAATAGCTAACACATTTTGACACATTAAGGAAAAAACAGATACTAAGCAATGCTGTCATCAAACTTAAAATGTAATCCAAATACGTCCCATACCTATAAAACCTTGTAAAACTCTCTGTAAAGAGCATTCAAAGCTATTCCCAAGCATCACTATTTACATCACACTGCAAACAGGGGCCCCACAAACCACAGTTGCCACTAGTAAATGGATGCTCTGGTTTGCTACCGGTGTTATTCCCACTCCATTCCCAGTGCCCGTCCTGCCTCAGAGCCGGTATCTGTGTACAGGTCCACACTGGGGAGCCCTAGGGAGACGAGATGAAGGGGAAAGGGGGCCAGGCCAGCCCTCCAGAGGGCCATGTCCTGCTGGAAGGTTACTCCACTCACCCTCCATCATGATCCAGGGTTAATCACCCGCCACTAAGGTCATGGTCTTTATTCTGAATGAGTAGTTTAAAGTTAACAGAGGGTAAAACTCGCATCCTGTATGAATTTCTACACTAGTATATAGAAGCGGTATGTCAGAGTCACCAAGAATCACAGGTGACTTTTATAGATGAAGACATGGAAGCCTGCGGATGGGGTAGATCCCAGTGGCAGTACAAGACTCCAGTGTTCTCCTCTACCTCTGCTGCCGTGGCAGAGCATGCCAGTGGAAAAATGTAGAGGATCTGCCTTGAGCTTCCTGAGATCTGCATTCTATGAACACACACCTGAAAGAGAAAATTCTTCCACTTAGATACTACCTTTTCAAGCCACACAGGTGGCAGAGCCTTAAGACCAAAGTGTATCACCCACTTAATCAAGCATAGCTCAGACACCTTTCACAAGGCACGCTGAGCAGCTCTGTGATGAAGGAGTGAAAAATAAGGAGGCTGTGGGCATACTCAGAGTCCTTTGCCCTCCTTTTCCAAGGTCACATCCCACTGCTCCTCAGTGTGGACCTTCTTCCTCATAGAGTGACATACATTAGGACCCTTCTGTGGTTTTTGTTTATGCTCTCCCCAGTGTCTATAGCTTCTCTGCCTGAGCAAGGTAAGTAAGCACTGTCTTCACAGTTCACTACCACACAAGGACATCCTGGTTATACACATTTTTATCATAATATTTTCTTTACCATACAAGCCTTGGACATTTATGTGTATAAATCTTACCACCACATGCATTCTAAAGTATTACCATTGGTTTTAGGTAAGTATTTTCACTTTCCAACTAAAGAGAAAGCAAATTAACGATAAGAATCACATATCCTTCTTTTAGATCCGGGCTAATGCATAGTATGGGGCTGAGAAAAGATGGATGCTTCAAAAACCTTTCCTAAACAAATGAGCAACTAGCATAGTCTCAAGCAGGCAACATGACAGAAGCAGAAATGCTATATATAAACACTATCCAAAACTCAAGTTTAGACTACATGCAAAATATTACTTTGCATTTCCACACTCAGGTTCTAAGGGATCAATTTTCTAAATTTCCCTGAACTTCTCCCCTCACACTAAAAAATAATCAAATTTGTCTATCACCAAATTAGTTCTACTTTTAATCTTTAGATAATAATTAGGAAAATATATCATATATGGGAAACATGAAATGGATCATGCTGATGGAGAAGAAACCAGCAAAATAAGAATGCGAAATCAATTTCTTTTAAGATAATGAAATGACTAGCAAACTCCACGGTTTTGCAAAAGAGCGGAAAAGTGCCTCAACTATCCAGTATAAATATTTGTTTTCCGTGTTGTAATGAATTGTACTTTTCCACTGCATGCTCACAAATTCTGAAAGACCAGCTGATTCTGAGACTAAGAAAGTATGTTATGCTGAAGGAAAAAGAGAAAGAAAAAAAAAACCTGGCAATTTTCAGAAACTTCAACCATTCCTTAACCCTCCCCCCCATATTTTGAGGATATTGTTGGAATAATATATTTCCTTTTTGTAAAGGGAAAAGTGGCCAGCAGAAGATGTTCAAGTGTGTGTGTATGTACATAGGGAGGGAGAGTAAGAGGGAAGGAAGGAGCCAAAGGAGGGGGAGAGAAAAAGGAGGAAAAAAGAGACAGATCTTCTTGCTAGGCCTTGATTAAGAACGTTTTAAATCCTAGGAAGGGTGGATAGTCTTTGAAACCAGATCTGCTGCAGGAAGGAGGCCAGCACCCAGGACACCGTGTCTTTCAGAAGGGGCCACCCACGGTGCCCTGGCGGTCATATGACTGCTCTGTCACATCCTGAAGCCATTTCCAGCCCATGCACACGTCTGTGCTCCCATTTAGAGAGGATGGGATATATTGGGAACACACATATGGAAACACTTTCAGAGAATCAGTTTCCATGAAATTCATAATGAGCCAAGTGGCTTCAGATGTGGTTGCGTTCCTCCGATTAGCCAGGAAAAAAAAAAAAAAGGAAAAACGGAGGAAAAAAGGGACAAATCCACCCTTTCAGACCTTATTTCAGTTTCAGAAAAATTAAAAACCACTAATGACTTATGGCTACCAAAACATGGAGTCACAATTAAGAGGAGGAACTAGTCAAACCAGGGAAAGAGGCTTAAAAGCCATAGCCTTTCCCTCCTAAAAATAACAGCTTGAATATAGGCAATCTTATCTTAAATCAGGGGGAGGCTTTCCTGGGATGGTATCTGCCTTCAGAGCGGCATAATTACTTTTCTGACATCCTGGCGGAGGGTAGTGCGCATGCGCAAGTGAGGAGGAGGGCGGAAGCGGGGAGACGGGGAGCCAGGCAGAGGCTACAAGACCAGCTCTTATTTGATAACATATGCGGTCAATTAAGATTATTTTAAAAATTGCAACTAAATGATAAATTGTTCCTAAGTAAATCTTTCAAAAAAGGCTGAATTCAGAGGGGACAGCCTGGTATTTTCCTGTGCGCTGTGCTAGTGGTAACTTGGACTATATTAAAAGCAGAAATTTATGAACTGGTTGAGATGTTATATATTAGACACCAAAGCCTAGCTGATAGGAAGGCAAGAAATACAAGAAGGGGACTAATGGGGGAGGGTTTTTCAAGAGGGACATTTAACTGATACTAGTAAGTTAAAACATTATTTTTATATTAAAACAGGCATGTTTTGGAATAAAACTCACATGAATTTTCAGACCAAACAGGAGACTTGAAAATATTCTGCTTGGGGGGTTGGGGTTGTTTTGTGTTACGTCAACAGAATGGGGAGAGTAGGAGTAGGGAAGAAGTCCTAGAGTTCCTCTGCCCTTTGGGGTGCTTCAGCGGAAAAATCTTAGTAGCATTTCTTTCCGGCTTGGTAGCAACAAGCTAAACCCTTTGTGCAGGAATGCTCTGACTCGAAGCTGCTTGATGATGGGCTAGGAACCAGAACTGTCTATTGCTTAACAGACCAGTCTCTTTGCTTTTCCCCAACTATATAAGTCCTATCAGTGGTCCCCAACTGTTTTGGTGCCAGGGACCGTTTTCATGGAAGACAATTTTTCCATGGACTGGGGGAGGACAGGGATGATTTTAGGATGATTCAAGTGCATTACATTTATTATGTACTTTATTTCTATTATTATTACATTGTAACATATAATGAAATAATTGTACAACTCACCATTGGTTGGGGACCCCTGCATAAGTGATTTAATAGTCACAGTATCCCCTATGGTGTTAACAAAAATTGACTAAGAGGAAAGTAGCTAACCAAACTACTGAGACGCCATAGCTCAGCTCTTTGGAGCTTTACTCCACTGAAGCACATCTATGTACATTATGTCATTAAAGTCTCTGTGAGGTAGACAACATCACTGAACTCAATTTATGGTTGGTAAAACTGAAGCTCAAAAAAATTAAGTGATTTCCTCGAGGTTACAGACCAGTACATGGTGGCCCAGGACCTGGGCCCAGAACTGTGGGGCCCTGCTGCCACTGTCTCTTCTAAGGTGCAGGGATTCAGAAAATTTTCATGTGAATTCTGGGAGATTGGCCATGGCTACCTGGAGGACAATGATGGAAAGCGTTCTGATCAATTACCAATGACAGCCCCGAAGACAGAGACAGGCAGGTGGGACAGGAGGCTGATGTGTGCCACTTATTTGCCATGCTTAACCCAGCCCCAGGATTCTGATATTTTACCACTCACGTTCTGAATGATCTGAGCAAATCATGTTTTATATTCCTCAGCTTACCTCATTGGATAAGACTCCAGTAAGTAGGACTTGGTAACAGTACACAGCAAATACCAAACATCTCCACCTCAAAAGGGCATTCCTTCTTACCAGTACTGTTTGAACTAGTAGAGCCAGAGAAGAAGGGAATTGAAAATATCGGGTCCAAGCTAGAAAATATTTACATGAATTGAGAATCAGAATCCCCCAATTCCTGATTAACCCCACATACCCAGCTCCAGGTCCAACCCAACTCTTCTGTTAAAAACCATGACTGAGAAGAGAGATGCCTGTTGAGGTAGGAGGAAGAGGCTATGAAAGCAGTCACCACAGAGGCCACATTCTGCCACCTCCTGAACGTAAACACCGTGTGATCAGATAGTTTGAATTCTCTGCTTCCTAAAGCAGGAGTAGATCTGGTCCTCTAAATCTAAAACCAACCCAGTCTAAAACTATCTCTATATCCAAGTCTAGTGCTGATTTGGGAGAGAGGCCTAGGAAAAGGGAGAGTCGGCTCCAGGCAGAATCACACAAAATCTGACAAGCTGGGGGCGTAATTTTTTAAAATGCAATCTACCCAAATGGACCTCAAAAGGCTTAGTGCCCAGGTGCGGTCCAACAG
Source organism: Lepilemur ruficaudatus (assembly GCA_963574885.1). Taxonomy (NCBI): domain Eukaryota; kingdom Metazoa; phylum Chordata; class Mammalia; order Primates; family Lepilemuridae; genus Lepilemur; species Lepilemur ruficaudatus. Next base: position 45,240 of record CAUYRT010051206.1, read on the forward strand.
CCCTTTCTGACCTTAAAGCATGTGGCTCAAACTGCCCAATGCCCCTAGATCAAGAACTTGCATCAGACTGCCAAAGTGCTGTTCAGTCTCTATAATAATCAGCTCAAAGAGATAAAGTTATCCCAGTCTAACACGATCCATATTAATCTAGGATCCAAGCCATAGGCTTTAAGCCTCAAACTGTATCCTGCTAGGACCTATTCTTATTTTTGTCCTCTCCCCTTCTGCAGTCAGATGCATCCACTTACCTGCTCCCCAGTGTAGGCCTGGATTGATCAGGCCCTGAGATTGGTTCCTGCCCCAGGAGAAAATATATAAGGGGTCCTGGTTGTGACAGAAGCTTGCCTCATAATTGAGATCCACTTTTGTCTGTGTGTTGTATCTTCTGCTCAGGTGGTTATCTGGGTTCCTGAATCCTTGTCGTGCTCCACTTTCTGGTTCCTCGGGATTTCCTTGTTCATGCCTGCCTATCTGTTCTGTGACTCCATGTCATGCTCTGTTACTCAGGTAGGTGTGTATTTCTAGATCTCTGTATCAGGCGCACACAAACATTTGCAGGAGCAATAGTCTTGTCCCAACTTACCTTTCCAGTCTTGTCTTTCCTTCTACTTACTCTTCATGAACTCTACAATCCAGTCAAACCGGATCCTTTTGCACTTTCTGTACTACTCTGCATTTTCCCACATTCCTGCCTTGGTTTACATTATTCCCTTGGCCCTTAGTATCCCCACCCCCCTTCCACCCTATCTCAGTCTCTTGAAATTCTAAGCAGCCTTTAAAATGTACCTCACAATCCTCTTGTGCTTCCCAAGCTTCTTGGCATGTTCTCGGTTTAGCCCATCATATCCTCTCCTTCCTCTGCATTTACTTTGTTCTTCATTTGTATGTCTCTTACAGGTGTGCACGGTGAGCCACAATCACCTTGTCACCCCTACTAGCCTTTAAACTCTGTAAGAACGGGAACTCTGTCCTACTTATCTTTAAACGCACTGTAGCTTCTCTCAGTTACAGACAAAAGGTATTTAAATGTGTGTATAGAAAAAAAAATGATGGCAATACCAGATTTGGCCTAAATCCTTGTCTCTGGTTGCAGTTTATGTGTGCCTTCTGACTTCTGCCTGTACATCTTCAACCAGCTGCCTCTCCTGACCTACTACACCTGTGTTTACCTAAACCCAAAGGGTGCAAGTTAGTTCCAGACCCACAACTCTGCTCTGGCTACCAGTTTTGCATCTCTTGTTCTAACCTGTTCCCTGGCTTGCTCCCTTTATCCTATGAATAAAAATTGTTTGTGACTTTTTCAGTCCCAGGAAACTATCAGGTCCCATATCAACCTGACTCTCAAAAATAATAATTAAATGAAGAGATAACATCTCCAATTTTGCCTTTTAAGTTTTCTCTGTTTTTACATACATTTGGTTTTACTTGCACAAAAAGCCTGTGGGGTGGGCATGATAGGTACCAACTGTTGACGAAGCTTCATCAAAGAAAGAACTCACTAGCTAGCTAATAAGTGGCAGAGCAGAAATGAAATTGTTGGGTTTCCTAATTTGTGTCCCTTTCCCCCATTAGATTTGCATCATTAGCATCTACTACTTTTCATCCAAACAGAAGTCTTGATAGGGGAAAGGACGGTATTTCTTTAAAAATAGGAGACATTTCACTTAATTTATTTTCTAAAGCCATGACTGGTATGTCTTTTCACATTGGATGTTTATATCCAATGACATCAGAAACCAGACTTCTACCTTTATTTAACTGAAAAACTGACTTACTTTGAAAACAATCTCTTTTCTTTGCTGCTAGGATTTAGCCTCAAACCATGTCCAAGAGTCTTCATACTATCCTGAGACAATGCTCCTTATGTAACTTCTGAATCTAAACGTAGTGTTGTAGTAACGCGTCCCTCTGACAGTCTCAGAGTTTTTCCACTCAAGCCCTGCACACAGAATTAACTCAAAACTTCTGCAAGAAAAACGTCCCTTTTAGAGTTTGATTTGGCATCAATTTCAAAGAGCTGTTTGTATATTTTAGAATATGTAGAATTTTCCTTTGATTGAAACCTCTCTTTTAACAATGGACAAGAGATGATTTCTCTTCTGAGTGATTTAAACAAAAACAAACACATCTTAGTTACATAGAGCCTTGTTCTCAAAGTGGTTTTTTTGAGAGAAATCAAACCCTACAGATTGTTAAACATTTGGCAAAAGCCTTCAAACAGCCAAAGCCAAATAGTGAGATTTTCCTTGTTGTAGGAGATAAACAAATACTAGAGCAAATCAAAAAAAAAAAAGGAACCTCCTTTCACTTTCTACTGTGCTCAGTAACATTCCCCTCTCAACATACACACCCACCCCTTGAGAGGGGTTTCATCTTCAATGTTCATTCCTGGCACTATAGTAATAAACTCACCACAAATGGACATTTTCAACATCTGCTTGTGGCTGCTCCCAGACTCCTTGTATTTCTCTGGGACATGTAGCCCTCTGTCTCCCAAGTGTAAACAGACACACCTAATTATGTATTAAGGTGTCTGAGAGGAGCTACTTGTTTTGATGACCAAAAAAAAAAAAAAGAAGGCAAAAACAAAAAGAAGGGCCTGGTCTGCTCAGTTCGCCGCGGGATGTGAGACAAACATACAGTAGTCCAGTAGTAGCTCCTCCAACAATGGAAGTTCTCTGCCTGCCAAGGACAAAATCCAAGTCCTGTTTTTCTCAGCCTGAGAATAATGTCCACTGAGTCCATTCCAGATGTGGACCAAAACAGCTGGTGACTGGTCAAGAGAGATGGAGCCGCCACAGACGCAGGGCCAAGTCTACTCAATCTCTTCATAAAAACTTAATTTTAGGGTGAAAAGAGGAAAGGAACAAAGGAGGAGGAGGGAGATAATTTGGTGTTGGTTATTTCCTTCTTCAGATCACAACAGCCAAGTATGGCGATTAAAACAAAAACAAAAAAAAAACCAGCAGCCTATGAGAAAGGCCGCAAGAGCAAATAACTCTAGAGCACTGAATTAGAAATTGGAGATGTGGCTTCTCATCACAGAACTGCCTCTACCTACCTACCCTTTCCCTCCCTGACCCACGCATTCCTCACAGGTAAAAATGAGGGAATTTGATCAAATCATCCCCATGGGTTTTCCAGCTCTAAAATTCTGATTCTGTTACATATTAGACAACCCTGAGAATTCCAAAAATACCTTCAAAAATCCTACCAGACTGTTCCTGTAAAGGAAGGTCCCCATTCATTTAAAAACCAGTATTAGTTTTCAAAATGAGGTAATATAGTTATATATTCATGGTACGAAAGATATCCAGGTTTTCTAAGTGCAAAACGTCAAGTTAAAAATTTAGAATCTTTTTTCCACAAAATAAAAAATATATAATTGTTAACAACAGTCTGCAACATAGGCCAAAACAAAATGGGAACACTATCAGTTTTTTAAGAAAGTCTTTCAGGCTGGGCGCAGTGGCTCATACCTGTAATTCTAGCACTCTGGGAGGCTGAGGCGGGAAGATCACTTGAGCTCAGGAGTTCGAGACCAGCCTGAGTATCTCTACTAAAAATAGAAAAAATAGCCGGGCATGGTGGTGCAAGCCTGTAGTCCCAGCTATTCGGGAGGCTGAGGCAGGAGGCTCCCTTGAGCCCAGGAGTGTGAGGTTGCTGTGAGCCAGGCTGATGCCATGGCACTCCAGCCCGGGCACACAGTGAGACTCTGTCTCAAAAAAAAAAAAAACAGTAAGTCTTTCATCATTAAATTTAGCAGTAAAGGAGGTTACAACTAACTTTAGGCTCACATATTCAGTGGAAGATATGATGTGAGTTATTTCTCTTTCTTTTTTGTTCTAGATTCTTTTTAAGCAAATTGTTTTGATCTGAATTATCTAAAGTTAAATAATTTTTCTATCAACCTTTCCAGCTCTTATGGGTAGGATATATTGTTGTGCATAATTTAAGTAGCTTTAAGTTTCCTTGCCTCACATATAAAAACATATACTTTAAAGTTTTAAGCTTTCACTAATATGTACCTTTTTAACCTCTAGAGTAAAATTTATGTTTTCAAAATTGGGAAGGAGATTATTTCCACTGTTATTTCTAGTTAGGAATTTGGTGAGTTTTACTTTGGGTCCTCTGACTCTCAGCAAGCATGTTGGCTCCTTAGTAAGGCCTGCTAGTGTTATCCAGGCGTGGCCTGGAAAGACCAGTGCCATAATAATCCCTCTTGGAATGACACCCAAAGGCTTCTGTAGCACAGTCTGGTTCTCATGTGGCGACTTCTGTGACAAAGCATAGTAGGGAAAAGCACATTGTTTGGTGCCAAAAGACTTGGGGCGGAGTTTTTATTCTCCCTCTCTTTTATCATGTGACCCTAGACACAAGTCTCCGAATGTGCCTGAGCCCTAAGTTCCTACTGGCAAAATACAGGGTATAATAATAATACTGATACTCCAGTGAGTTGTTGTGATGATTAAATAAGATAATGGCTGTGAGAGTGTTTTCTATATACTTAAAGCACTAACTAAACATTATTAAGTTTCACTATGCATTTATTTTTACTGTCCCTTCAGACTTATTTGCTATGTAATTCCCCTTTTCCTCTGTACTTAATTTATCTTAGGTTCTAACATGGTGTTCTTTACCTGTAAGCTTTAAATAATTTCTGCCATCAGAAAAGCTACTATTACAGATGGCCTGAGTTTCCTGGGTCTTTTTAATTTCCTCACTCTCTTGGGTCCCTGAATTAGAGCAGTTAAAAGAGTTCTACTCTGCTCTCTCCCCCCAAAGATGACTCTTCCTTCCTGGTGGAAGGAAGAGTCTATACATGTTCTTTTGTGCCTGGCCGAGTATCCACCTGTCTCTGCTGATCAGGTCTTTAGGCAGGCACCCTCTGGAGACAACAGCTTGAGAGGCTGACAGACACTTTGCATCTAACGGCACTGGGCCATGGGCCTCTTCATATGCTATGTGATGCTGTGGGGAATCCAACAATCCTAGCTCACAGATTGTACTTGTACCAATCTCTCTATTCGTTCTCTCTTTCCCTCAATGCTAACCTGTTTATTTGCTATATTTTGTCAGAGCTTACTTGCCACATTTTTATATAACTGAAAGGTTTTATCTCAACATAAACGGCTCCAATTTGCCTTTTACATAACAGTGGTACTGCTTATTTGATTTTCATAAACATTTAGAAAGATCTTTTTCAAACTTTTAACTATAAGTTCATTAAAATGTTGGTAGGAAGACCCCTGGAGGTGGTGGGGGGGTTCCTTTGCTGAAAGTTTTTCTCTTTTAGGTACAAGGCAACATGGCAAGGAAGAGAAGGGAGATGTAATATAGCCATCTGCAGGAGCTGTGGCTTGGCAAGTCTGAAGCTGACACTTCAAATCCTAGCTTGCAACGTCTGCAAATGGGCTAAAAGATAACCACATTTCCAGTTTTCTAGTTTTAAGGTCCTTAAACATATGTCTAGTTACCTCTCTCCTTACCCACTCGTGCCGTGATTTTCAACATTGTACTGTAGTGTTGTAGTGAAAGAATGATCAGTACCAAAGCCTCAAGCCTGACGGGGCCCTGACTATGTGCAAGCCCCACCGCCCCCCTCCATCTGAAGAGGAGGGGAATTCACTACACACATCTGTATCGTCAGGATTCAGACCTCTTGGCTCATGGGGAGAAAACACCCTCTTTCCAATGGAGCTCTCTGTCTTTACATTTTATTCCTTTTAAAGGTGACTTTTTGCAGTGGCTCCTTCTCTGCTGTTTCTCACTCTAGTGAGAAAATTCATATTGAATTTTTTGGCTTCTATTAACTTTTACTGTACTCTCCTAAATGTAAAAGCCAGGGACACAGGTTAGGTGGCTCACGCCTGTAATCCTAGCGCTCCGGGAAGCTGAGGCAGGAGAATCGCTTGAGCCCAGGAGTTTGAGGTTGTAGGGAGCGAGTTACAATGACAACATTGCACTCTACCCAGGGTGACAGAGAGAGAGAGTGAGAGACTCTCCCCCCACAAAAAAAAATTCTAGATTTGATAGCCAAAGAAACATGCAACCTATCATCCAGAGCCCCAATCGACAGTTTTCAAAGCTCTTATAATTATTCTGGATTCCCTATGCTGACATTCTTCGAATTGTATCTTCTTTTGAAGTCTTGGAGCTTCCAAAACTCAAAATAAATCCATCAAATACATTTTAAGTAGGTTAGGTCACTGGGAAGTGTGCTCTCCGGGCCCTGATTTTACTGCTCTCCTTCTTTCCTTTAAAACTAACTAACAAACTAACTAATGGTTTTCAGTACACGCATCTCTGCGCTTTGAAATTCCAGGAAGAAGAGGAAGCTTGGGTCCAAGCAGAGCAGGAATTTTGTTACTTTTCAAACAGGAAATGTCAGAAAAACTGCTCATATCTGCGTAAGATCTTGAAGCTAATTTCTAGAGCCCCAGATTGAATGTTTCATGAAGAAGAATCTCCTTTTAGGGCATAGTTTAAGGATCTGAGAGGTGAGTGATCGCTTACTACAACTGTTACGCCACAGGCTTACCTATTCAAAGCCTTCTCCTTTAACCTTGGCTTGTGATTATGAGATTCTGCTTAGAACAAATTCCTCATCCCTTATCAATTCAAATTCCTTTCTATTTGAGCCCCATATAAGCAGTGCTAGCTCACTGGTCTACCCCCCACTCAGGGGGTGGGGGGTAGCCCCACGTCTGAGGGATGTGGTGGGCACTGTGGAGGGGAGGGGCATGCTTGAAAAGTAGTCGGGGAAGGGAATTAGGGGTTTCAATAGGGGGAAGGAAATCCTCTAAAACTGATTTATGTGATTAACTGTACATCTTGGTAAATTCACTAACAATCATTTAATTGTACACTTAAAATGAAGTAAAGGCATGATATGTAAAGTATACTTCAATAAAATGTTGAATTTGGATACAAAAAAAATTCCTTTGTATTTAAGATAAACGCCAATTTCTCAGGCCTCTGTGAAGAAGCTTTGTGGGGTGTTGACTCCAACAGGGAGGACAGGTGCTGGTGCCCACCCAGCTTTACTTTTCTCAGTTGCAGGGTATTAGCTTGCAAGCCTGAAGTGACTGCTACCACTCACCCGGGTCTTGTCACTCCCCAGTTGTTGCCACACACTCTCCAGTATGTCATCTAACGAGCACCTGCCCAGCCAGCCTGGTCACACCTGCGTGATGGCTTTCATTTCAGCCCATCTTAAAAGCAGGAAAAGGAATTGGTGTGTAGAAAGGCTATGGAAGATATGAAAGCACACACTTAAAGAGGATGAGGAGAACATATAATGCTGTTTCAGGTCCCAAAATTCATCTCATCCTTGCACTTCACTGCACTGAATTCTGGATTTTCACAGTGCCAAGGAAGAGGCATTGAAATTTCCAGGTTGGCGGTGGTTCTGTATTCCCTTAATAACTCAAATCATTCCTGAATTACCACTTCACTTGGAGATGCATGAATAGTGCCTAAACATTAATTAAAATTTTATAAGATGCAATAGTATTCCTTTTAAAGTAACTAACAATTGGAAGGAAGCATTCCCGAAGCATTTTGGTGACACAGGCAAAACACTCTCTTGTCTCTTCAGTCCAGAGTGTCTCCATCCCTACCACTTCCAAGCAAGCCCATGCCACCATCGTCTCACCAGGGCGATTGCCGTAGCCTCCCAACCACATTCCTTTCCCCCTCCCTCATCTCCTACAATTCTATACCCAATAGCCAGAGTGATCTTTTGAAAATAGAAATCAGTTTATATCATGACCCTGCTCAAAATCGGCCAGTGGCTTACTACTACATATAATAGCAAATCCAAACCTCTGGTCCTGACTAGTTGAGGCCCCGCATGACTCTGACCCAGCCTATCTGACTTTGTGTCATCTACACACCCCAGCCACTGGGTATTCTTCAAACATTCCTGTATTCTTTCTGCCTCCAGGCCCTTGTACTATTACAGCTTTTCCCCATGCCCAGAATGCCCTCCCTTCCTCCTGATCTTCACAGGGATAATTCCTTGTTAGTCAGATCTCAGTTTAAATATTGACCCCTCATCGCATCACTCTATTTTACTTTTCCCATAGCACATATCCCTAGGTAATATTTTCTCATTCTCAATTGCTCACCCTTCTGTAGTAAAAGCTAACATTTATTAAGTGCCAGTCATTATTCTAAGAGCTTTATACATATTAACTATCCTTTAGTCCCCATAGGAACCTATTGAGGCAGATGTTTATTATGATAATATGCCCATTTTACTGATGAAGAAATTGAGGTCTGAATGAGCTCAGTAAACCTCCCCAAGATCACATAGCTAGTGAGTGCAGAAGCCTGGATTTAAACCCAGAGAGCCTGGCTCCAAAGACTGAGTGTTTAATCACTGTGCCATATGCCAGTAGAAAAAGCCCCATGAGCTTTCTGTCTTGTTCATTGATTTATCTCCAGTGGGTAAAACAGTGCTCAAGAAGAGTGAACTGAAGGTTGGCAATAACTTGTATTAATAAATATTTTTATCATGTGGTCATAAAACACAATGACAGCAATGTTTCACTAAAAGAATGCTGTCATAATTCAAATCATATTTTCTCTAAATATATCTAATTTCTTTAATATAGAAAGCCTGGTCTTCTGATTCTATTTAGTCTATTATTAACAGAATTCACCTGTTTGTGTGTGTGTGTGTGTGTGTGTGTGTGTGTGTGTGTGTGTGTGTGTGTTAGTAACCCTTAACTTATAAGATTCTCATTTCTCCAGTAAGATAAATTATACTTCATTTTTATAGCTGTTCTCAGGTAAAGAGGATTAACACAGATAAGTTATACAAAACCATGCAAGGGTATACAAGATGTCAATAAAATAAAGTTCCTTAGTTTTAAATTAAATCTGGAGTTCCAAAATCTGTCTGTGGATTCTGACTCATCTGCACATTATGAAGCTTCACCTACCTTAAATAGAGGTTCAACTGTGGTCAGGTATCAAGATCTAAATGTATAGTTTTTTGGCATTAATTAACCTGACCTTAGGTTGCTTCACATCAGAATCAACTGAAGTACAAAACAAAACTTTTCCTGTCATCTATAGTAGTTGTTCCTGTTAATTTATTATTTTTTCCAGCAAATACAATCCTAGCCTTTATTGTTATTATTGATGACTAAATCTTTTCTGTACAAAACCTACCCTTTCAGGCCTTAATTTAGAATCACAGACATCCAAAGCTTTATGATATACCTTGGAAAACAGCCAGCCTAACTAATTCAGCTCAGACATGAGGAAACTAAGACCTATAGTAGTTAAGTGACCTGCTCAAGAACTCAGAGGCACATCCAAAATTCAAAGAGAGGTTCCTCAGTTCCCAGCCAAGTGCTATCCCCCGCACACTACTCACGATGCTATGAGTGTCTAATCACTGTTCTACATGCCTGGGCTATGGAAGAAATATTTTCCTGAGAACCCAAATCAACTCAACACAATTTTACTGAGCAACTGCTACTTTCTCAGTGTTCAATTCAATCCTCCTCCGGGATGCATGTCCCGCATCAAAAGTTTCAACCACTTGCTGGATTAAAGCAGTTATTTGAACTTTTATTAACCCTTCAAAGGGTACCTGTGACACCTGCCAACTTCTAAGGTCAGAGTACAACTTTAACTTTCTCTGTCAGCCACCCGGAGGGTCAAACTCTTCCCTTTTTGTCATCTTTTAGGTCAATTCTCCACCATACCTTTAAGCCACACTGAGAATGTATTGTTTTCCTAAGGTGTAGTTTGGGAGCTTACAGGTTTGTTTTCTTTAATGATGACTACCATGACACTATTATCAGACTTTTTCCTTTTTTCTGAGCCTGTTTTCATTTCCTTTGTAGTTTTTATTTAGAAAAAGTTCTTCTTAATCATGTATGGATTTATTGTGACCACATCAATGGGTTTATTATTGATTTATCATGAATCACTGCCCTCCTGGGCAAAGGTTGGAGTGTGTTTATAACCATCATTATATTTGTTATTATTATTCCATTAACTATAGCATCATTACTAATTACCACAGGGAGCTGGATTGGTGACCATTTTGGATGGAGAAAGAGTGATAAACTTTAGATACAGAAACACTGGCCTTATTATAGTCCACTATGCTTGGCTGCATTTCTGGGGTGGTCACTTGAGGTCACAGTCTTTCTGGAAAAAATATGACACCTTCCTGCTTAAGAAATCCTTTGAGATATTTAGGAATGATGTTGCCTGAGCAGTATTTTATTTTTATTTACATGACTTTCATGGATTTGAAATTCATTCATTTCTTGAGTCCCATAAAAAAATTTAGACAGTCTAGTCAAATGGGGTCCTAGATTTGCCTCACAACAACTTACTTAAATCAACCCAATTTAATAATGTATGCTTTCTTGTTTGCTTTTCATGAAAACAAACAAAAAAGAAGTCTGAAAATAACTTTGAACTGTTCCAAATAAACTGTTGTCCACAAACAACTTTGAACAATTCAAGTGCTGTCATTTGTATTCTACCACATAAGATTTTTATTATAAAAAATCTTATTTAGTTACATATTTTTAAAGGTTCACTGTCTATTTCTGCATATTAGCAAATCTAAGAATTAATTTAAAAATAATCATAGTTTCTCTCTTTTCTACCAGCAGTGATCAATTAATTAATACTTCCTGATAAATCAACGTTCAATTAAGTAACCAAGTAATATTAAGACATAGAAATTTCAGTGGTCCTGTTTTTCTTGAAAAAAGTATTACCTTGGCTGATATTTATTAATATCACAAATAATAGACCTGTCAAGAATATTTACATATATATTCATTCTAAACGTAGTGAGTAGGTAAAGACATGCATATGGGCATGTGTATGCTAAGGCACAGAGCTAACAGTGTTGTTCTATTTTATTAGAGATGCTGGCAAATTCCATAATATAACATATGCTGGGACCATATTTGTGTATATGAAATATGAAATTAAGGTAACTAGCAATTGTCATTAGTCTTCTATAGAACCCAACTTCTACATTAGCCAATTCCTAATGACAGGCATAGCTTAAGGAACCCTAAAGCATGCAGCACTAACTATTGGGTGGACATTCCTGCTGAATGCAAGTACTTTCTATGACATATACGTGTAGAGCATTAAAGAGGCAGTTACAGAGAAATAGAAAACGATTAGAAGGTCAGGCCCTTGGCCAGTGGGAGCTTTCTGGAGAGACAGCAAAGGATTAGAAAGCCAGGCCTATGGTCTAGGGGAGATTTCAATATAGCTGGGGAAAGACAAGATCTTATATATTCTTGTCACATGTTAAGAAATATCATGAAGCCACACATATCAACATATGTAATTTTTTAAGTTGAAAATGTAATTGTTGCAGCATTTCAGAGTAAAAGTATAATCTAAACAGAATGAAAATGATTTTTTTTTTTTAGTTTCCTAAAGGAGATGGCTTTAAGTTGGTTATGGATTTGAATTAATAGAGCAGAGGGGCAAAAGAGATCTCCTTTCGCTAAAATCCTGAGCATCCTTTGCAGATTTTGGCATCTACATGGGCTGCTATCACAGTGCAACTATATCATATTTGCTTTATGTTGTCTCCTAAATGAGAATGAAAGCCTCCTGAAGGCAGAGACCATGTCTTCTGTTTCTTTTTTATTCTTTGCCTGCCTAAGCACATTTTAGGTATATCCCAAATATTTGCTGAGCTCAATTAAAATGACTGAAATGAATTGAAGGAAAGCATCCCACACAGGAAGGAATGCGAGTGACTACTAATATAATGTATGACATTATTAAAATCTAAAAAGTTGTAGACAGGCAGAAATTATTACCTGAATTAAATAAGATAAAACCTAACAGGAATAACTAGAAAGTAATATATTTGAATCTGAAAAAAAAAAAAAACCTGTAAAAGTAAAAAAATAGGAGAAATGCAGCTTGACAGAGTGGCAAACATGAGAAAACTGTCACATGGTCAGTCACCCAAAGAACAAAGGCCACACTGGCCCACACTGACAGAGGCTGAGAGTGAAGGAGGAGTCTGGTTCTGGGTACCAGGCACTAAGGGGGCACTGACCGGAGCAGCAACATGACATGAAACCATGTCATACAGGAAGGGTTAAAAAGCGGGGGTGGGAGGGGATAGGAAAAATTCCGCCTGAAGAAGATAAGACTTCATGAGAAATGACAAATGATAGTTGTTCAAAACCAGATCTTTTGCTTTGTTTTAGAGAAATAGCTTTGCTTCAGTGTACACTTAGTTGACATAATTTCTATCATTTTCTCGGAGAAGACTTTGACACGTTATTACTTGATGGCTATAATTAACGTCAGACTCTAAATTGGGAATAAAAAATTCTACTTGATCATTTGGTTTCAAGCTGGACTTAAAGTATGTTTTGGCATTGTTACTAACTGTTAGCAGCAAGTTCTGGAAACAGATGAAGTCTTGATATGTGTTCTAAATATGAAACACATTGCAAAAAGACTTGGAGATAAAAATATATACTGCTTATGCACACTCTTACTGAGCTATTTCCTGTCCTTATCAACAACGAAAGTATCTCTTGTTTTCCCCTTTCTCTGTTGTTCCAGGTGAACAAAATCTTCTTTTTTCTTTTTCCCTTTTTTCTTCTAAATGTCTATCTTCCTCTTTTTTTTCTATCTTCTTTCCCACTAATACTTGCTTAGCAAACATTACTAAGCATGTACTATGTGCCAAAAACCAGACTAGGATTCAGGAATATGTAAAACATAGTCACTGTTCTTGAGAACCTGACCTTCTACAAAAGGATAATGGCATGCAATCAAATTTTTATTATACTAAAGGAAGATGTATACACATTAGAGGTGTGTCCAAAGTACAGAGATAACATATACATGGGTGTAGATGAAAGGGCAGTTCAACAAATGGGTGCAGATGAGAGAGCGGTTCACTTTGAAGAAAGTGGCGGCTGGGAAAGGGATGTCTGAGAGGGAGCAACAGGGCCCTGCCCACTGATGCAAAGAAGTGGGTTGGCACGGAAGTGGGAAACAGCATAGCAAACTTAAGGAATGCCAGGCATTTTTTTTTAAGAGAAAAGGAGCACCCTATACCTAGAAAGGTCAAATATCGTGGGAATCAGCTAACCAGTCACATAATGAATTGGTTTTTTTTTTTAACGAGGTCTGTTCTATATTTGAATTGATATGAATGACCATCTAAAAATAAATTTTCAAGAATTTACCTATGGGAAAAATGAAGAAAAAATTTCTAATTAAAAAACTGTATTAAATTAAAATTTTGTATTAAACTGTATTAAATTAAAAATTTCTAATTAAAAAACTGTACCAAAGATATGGAAGACCATTTGGTGAAAATTGCTGTGATAAAGAAAGTGCTTCCCTAGGAAGAAATGTATGAAATGCTTCCTAGTAAGAAATATCAGTGGCAAAAGTCAGTAACTAAATGAAAAGGGGAGGTGGCATTCCAGTTGCAGGGAGAGCATCCTTCATGTCTTTAAAAATATAATAGCATCTTTACAATGGAATACTATTAAGTGATAAAACAAAATGCACTATTAAGCCCTGAAAAGACATAGAGGGACCTTAAGTGCATACTAGGTGAAAGAAGCCAGTCTGAAAAAGCTACATATTATATGATTCCCACTATATGACATTCTGGAAAAGGCAAAACTATGGAGACAATAAAAGATCTGTTGTTGCCGCAGACTGGAGGTGGAGGGGGGGAAGAGAAGGGTAAGAGAGATGAACAGGTGCTATACAGGGGATTTTTGGGGCAGTGAAACTATTCTGTATGATTCTGTAATGGTGGATACATCACATTACACCTTTGGTAAAACCCATAGGACTGCACAACACAAAGAGTGAGCCTTAATGTAAACTATGGACTTTATTTAATAGCAATGTATCGATATTGGTTCATTATTATAAATACCACACAAATGCAAGATAGGAGAGAGAGGGGAGATATGGAAATTCTCTGTACTTTCTGCTCAGTTTTTCTGTAAACCTAAAACTGCTCTAAAAAATAAAGTACTAATTTTAAGACACATACATAACAGCACATTTCTACTCTTTTGAAGATGATGACACGACTTAGCTTTTCCACTAGCATTTATTGGTAAGGCAAACTTTCTTTACTAAAAGCCCCAAGAACATCAAATCCCTGAGTAGATATCATCTTACTCCTGGCAGAACCTCTGAGACATGTGGATGGGCAATTTCCAGTAATTCATTAACATGGGCACAATAAATTAACTGACATGTTTGAGAATAGAAAAAGAATCTTCAGTGACATTGAAACTAAAACTCAGGTTTCCTAAGCTATATTACCTCCACCCTCCTAGATTCCACAGAAGCCATCATATCATTAGAAAATTAATACTTTGGATGAAATGGGGTTCACACTCCCAAGTTTTCTTATATGAAAAGAAGAAGATTGCAGCAAACCTGTCAACAGAATTTATAACCATGTGTTCGCCATCCTTGCATAAGCATGATTCCTTTCATTACTAAATCTTTTCCCTATGTGTGGGTGGTTGTACATGTGTCAGAAATAAATCCACACAAAAACAACTGACAAGAACCATGTATAAAACCAGAGTCAGACCATGTACACTGGGTTTCATTCTGAGCTTGGGTACCTCAGTCTAGCTACAAGTAACAGTACTTAGTCATATAACCAAGCTTCGTCAGCTTTGTGAGCTGGCCCGACTATCTCCAACTGATCTAGTAGGCATGGAAATCACTCTTTTGAGCCTCAGCACCAGTAAATCAGAAGTTAGAGTAAACTGAGGTTCAGATAAGATTAAAACACCATCTGCTCATGTCAAAAGATAACCTATTTTTAGGGAAAGCAAGACGAGTTTCAACTTAATAAAATGCAAAAATAATCCAATCAATCAGAGTCAATATAACAGGGTAGAATATTGAACATTCAATTGTTAACACAGGGCTTGCCTTTGTTTAGGGTCCATTAAATTTAATAACTTCCCCCCTCTGTGGCTGTAAACAGTGAACTTCTTCAAAATAAGAGTGGCTCCCATTAAACTTAATTACTTGCCCATGGCTGCCGTAGCAGAGGTATGTCTACCAAACAGGTGGCTCTTAATAAAGGAATGGCCTTGTAGTAAAAAGTAGATGCTCTAGCGTTTTATTATGGTTGCTTTAACTTTCTGGTTTATTAGTATTAATTGGTGGAGTTTTCTTTTTATCCTTTCTTAAGGCATTGCTCCCTCCTGTGAGTTAAGAGCTGCTCTGCTAAAATAAATGTTCACATATACTTGACACATTACTAAAGCTGCTGGGTTCAAGAACTTGACTCTGGGGACTTGATACAACTTGGTTATAAGGGACATTTTTAAATGAACTACATCAAACACCACTGGGTTTGAAATTATAATCCTTCTGACAGACCTTGAATGATCAAATGGGGATTTTCCAGTGACAATTTCTAGATCCTGTGATAATGATAAAATAATTTTAATTTTATTTAAATATTAATTTTAATTTTATTTAATAATTTTAATGCTGATTCTGCTTACTTTTGTAATATTATAGTTTAGGAACCAAGAGTCATAAAAATGAAGACATCTTTAATAGTCCTGTGCAGTTAATTTTTAAATATTTAAATATTTTGAAAGAAGAGAGTCAATACTATTGCCAAAACAGAAAAAAAAAAAATAATAACCTTCAGAAAGATTATAGTTCTTAACTCTGTCTCATGTAAAAAAAATCCTACAAAGGCAGAGAAAAATCCTCCATACAACCTGTAGTGGCCTCTCCCAGAGTAACTGAGGCAGCCAACATTTGTGACCCTCTAGTGACCCTCTAATTAATCTCTAATTAGATTCGATGCATCTGATTAGATGCATCTCTAATTAATATATCGTAAGTCTAAGAGGCCTTCAGAAGCATCCATGGGCACAATGACCAAGATCACAGAAAAATCCCCATGTAACTCTCTCCCACCTCACGTATGCCAAACAGTGGTGCAGATTTAGATTAATCTAAAATTAATCTAAGCTACTTCATTTAAATGGGTGAGTTAGTGGAGGAATTTCGTACAGTGAAAAATACCTATGTAGGATCTTCTTTGGAAGGCTACCAAGAGCTCATACTCTGACCCACAAATCAAAGAATCAGACTCAATAAACAGCGGTGTGTCTTTCCATAGTAGAATAATTACATAAAATACATTTTGAAAGTCAGCAATTATTTACTTACATAGTATTTTGTAATGACTTCCAGAAAAGTAATTATAATCTTTGTGTCAAGCCTCACCAGTGCTTTGAACATCAAAATCACCATAGGTGATAATATTACAATTATAAAGACATGCGATGGTTTGGGTTGGGTAAAGCTTGCTGGTCCTTGCTTTGCCACACCTTGCTCTTTAACAGAATCAAAGAGAAATAACTTTGGCTATCTCTGTACGGTGAATATTCTTTTAGGACTATATAAGATGAAGTGAGATAATGTATAAAATCACTTGGAGGTGAGACTGCAACTTAAAAACAGACGATTATATGATAAGGCCGTATTGGTAGGGGAGGAGGACCAACCCTACAAGGCTTCTTCTGCACTGTAACGTCACTAGACTGGTTTCAGGTAAGTAGTACTTGATTTTTATAATTCAACTGAATGTGATTCAAACTCTTTACAGTTGAGTAGACCTCTGCTAGTCAATTACATGGCAATAACTTACTATTCAGTAAAACCTACAACTGCTATTGTTGTTCTATTACCATATTGAAGGCTACCAAGGTTAGGAGATAGTTCCTGAATCATTGTACTGCACATTTGAATTTTAAGACATCTAGCAGTGTGTCTTTCTCATCAGTAAAGTAAGAATTGTAAGTAACATACCTTTTATCATTTTATCTTATTTTGTTTACACCTTGCTTCCAGAAAAGGTTCGAGAAAGACTACAGGAACTATATCATATAGTATCATTGTCATTATTATAATTCATTAAGTTCTAGAATTGTAGCCATGCTTTAAAAATTACTCAGAAGAAAGGATAACCAATAAAAGTTATAAAATTGGATTATCTGAAGATCTTTAAAAAGATTAAATTATGGACTTTGGAATGGTCTTTTAGGATGAAATGTAATTTCTCCAGAAACAGTTTCTTTCTGAAGGATCTTTCTGGTTGCTTTTATTCCTATGTTCCTTTGGAACAGAACATTATCATGCCTAGTTAACCCCACATTTCATTTCTATTTTCCAACATAACAGAAGAGTTATTTTCTCTTAATGTTTTATTGACTTTTTTGTGAAGGGTTCCCACTTGCTTTTAGCTCTGTAAATATTTATTTTAAATCTATAGAATAAAAATAACGGCAAACATTTGAGTATTTCTATGTGCTAGGTACTGTGTTAAGTGCTTTGTGAATGCCATATGAGTATTAACTCATTTAAATATTTAAATAATCCAA
This sequence comes from Lepilemur ruficaudatus, assembly GCA_963574885.1. Classification (NCBI taxonomy): domain Eukaryota; kingdom Metazoa; phylum Chordata; class Mammalia; order Primates; family Lepilemuridae; genus Lepilemur; species Lepilemur ruficaudatus. Next base: position 62,684 of record CAUYRT010051206.1, read on the forward strand.
GAGATTTTATTTTAAGTATGCAGTGGTTTTGTAAAGCAAATTATCCCCTTTAAAAGTTTACATTTTTATTTATTTCATTCATTTAAACCAAGGTTTGCCTGCAAATTCTATATGGATATACAATTTTTGTAAAACGATTTTAGCTTCACAATATCAGCTATAACCAATTTGGCATATACTGTGTGTCGGGCCTGTCCTAAGCACTTTATATTATCTCATTTAATCCTTACAACACTAGATGATAAGTATTAGATCCCTATTTTACAAATAATAAAGCTAAGTTTCAGAAAAGTAAGAAGTTTGATATGTGTTTGAGCTGGGATTCAAACCTGGATCTGTACTTCCAATCTTATGGTGTAAGTAAAAAATTTTATTCTTTCTCACCCCAAAATCATATGAGAATATTTTGTGTACCCCTTCAAATATGGAGACAAGAATTGATTTCTGTACATAAAACATGAATTGTTCCAGAAAGCTTCTCAAAAAGTGACCACCAGACCACTTGTGGATGGGAAGAGAGGTTAATATTTAGCTGTCCATGTTACATGAGAACGGCAGTGTTTGGCACAGAGCATGATGAAGACTAGAGGCACAGGAATGAACTCAAGCCAAAGGATTTTATTTACTAAAGCACCAAAAAACTAAAAAATAAAAAAACCCTCATTCATAAGTCTCACTCGTAAGAGCCTCTAGGTAATGGACCTTAGGGATGGCTTTAGGCATTGAGTGGAATAATAACAAAATAAAAATCAGGCACCTTGCTGGCTGACCTGGCTCCTCCCCAAGAAGGTTCCCAGGGAAGTGAAAATGGTGTGCACCCCAGGTGACATGGTCCCCAAGTCCACCACGCACAGCCCCACAGTCCAGAGTCAGGTCAGGTACATCAGGGTTCCTCCAGTTCCCTGACAGTCCATGTCTAGCTGTTTCTTCCTGTTTCGCTGCATGCTGACAAGAGGGATTTTCTGTTCTCTTTAATGTTTACACAGAACCTCCCACCCTGGCACCATGTTACTTTACCAGTAACAACTCACAGAAATGTTTGGGGTGGGAGGAAAAAACTGGACTAAATTCAGTTTTAAACTAGTTTAAAGCAGAGGCTCCTTCCTACCTTTGGCCTAAGATCAATATGTGCCTGGATAATCAATCTCTTTCGGCTCCTGCCTCCTTCTCTGTGGAATGGGAAAAGTTGTGTTGTTTTATGGAAATGTTTTAAGTAATCCTCGATAGATTGACTTGAGATAATATGGCTGTTTTGCATTATACATGAAAATGATAAACAATAATGAATACCAATTTACACAGCGTTTTTTCAATGTTATTTTCAATGGTTTTCCTGGTGAATTCATATAGGAATATACCTTAGTAAGAAAATGCTGTAGGTAAGTGTCTTTAATGCTTCAATCACTCCCTAAGGTTTTTCCCTCCAGGTACTGCTAAAGAAAAAAAGAGCAAAACCTGCTTCAGCCACAGAGGGTTGGGCAGATGGAAGACCCAGGGGACCCTAAACAGAAGCAAGTTTGCACAAGTCTATCCTGTCAAAGTGTCATTTTGGCCCTTTGTAAAACAAAACAGACTCTCAGTATGAAATACAGAAGGAATAACCAAAACTAACTCAACGCCGGCAAACACTGTGCCTTTAATCCCGTTATCAGCCCTTGTGCCTTGTGCCTCCCTTGTGCCTTACTCATTCTTTCCTGTGTCTTTAACTGATGTTTGCCTGAAGGAGACGGTGAGTCCAGGCAAGGGAAATGATAACTAAAATTCTACACTCTGTACAATTCCCCAATACATACCATGTGATTCATAAAAATAATAACAGCGGTCATAATGAAAAGTGGTAACATGGTTTTCCAAAGAATCTTGCAGTTCTCCCTCCACCCCTCTTCTTTCCCTACTCACCCCCACAGAAGTCCATCTGCTGCAGAGAATGTGAAGGCACTAGGACCAGAGAGCCCTTTCCTGCTATTTGCTTGAGAAAGAAAGCCTTCCCTCCTCCCAAGTTGAAAGAAATAAAGCAGTCTGAACTAATCAAAACCTGCAAGCCTGCTGGTGGAGCTTCAGCTTGTCAGTGATGCAACTCAGCGGAGTGAGTAACGGCTTCGAGCTTTGCAGAAAATGAGAGAGGGACAGAAACAGAGACAGAAACACAAAGAGAAAGAAAGAAAGACATTAACCTGGCCAGGAGTCAAACAGGTGCATGGGGCCCGAACGCTGAGAAGAGTGTCTGGCAAACATGGGATCCAACGGGGTGTGTGGCTCTGTGGATCTACATCTTTTTTTATGGGGGCAACATTGCAGTTCGCATATCAGGATTTACTGAGAGGTGCATTTTCTAATTCATGGGACTCATACAGTGAGCAGAGGGCCTTTATCTTTGCTCTACTTGTCACTCTGAGGTCTTCGTGAACACTGGCTGGCTCTCTAAGACAAATTCTCCAGTGTGGAGAGGGGCAGCCAGGTCATTTAATACACACACTTCCACCATGAGCCACACATCTTTGTGGCGCCTTTGGAACAGTGGAATTGTGAGCACCAGGCTGCCAGGCTGAGAGTGACAGCAGCATGCTATATGCTTCACAGAAAGGCTCAAGCTGGCCACTCAGAGGCCACACATTGCCTTTTAAGACTCTTTCAGGCCTCACTGCATTTCAAATGACTAAGGTTCTGATAAAGATCCTGAGTTTGCACATGCTCTCTCTCTTGGAACTAGTAAGCTTGGACTCCTGGGATTTCTAAGCCTTCAGGAATAGAGGGCTGTGCCATCCGTCTATAATTGGGTTTACAGGCAGATGTTAGGAAAAGACAGAAACACAAGCAGAGGAAGGTCGGGCATAAGACCCTCAGGAGAAGGCCCTGATTATGAGACAATGCCCACCAAACAGGACACAGTTCAGCAGGACACTAAATGGGTGGCATTAAATATCATCTCAAGAAAAGTATGCCATCTCTGGTGGAGTTTCAGTCTCTTGACCTAAAATGTTCTGAGTGTTTGATAACCCCCCATGATTCAGAAGACCTGGTCTACCGACTGTCATAGCCGTGCCCACGTGCCTCTAATAGAGAGTTACTGTGAGCGTAGGTAAGACACGCTTGGCCCATCCCGCTCCCTCTGACCCCTGTATGGGGGTGGGTTTTTAGTTAAAGCACGGTCTTTACCTGAAATGCGCCTGGGCACGTCGGTGATGGCAGGAAGCCCAGTGCCCCGTGTGGAAGACAGCGGGGTGGTGGAGTGGATGGACGGGGATGTCATCTGGCTCAGGTAGGAGGGGTAAGACTGGTCGTAGGACCATGGCGGGGAAGACTGTGCCTGCCTGGGGTCTGGGAAAAGAATAAGAAAAATCTTTAGTGTAATAACCACTGCAGCCCTAGAAACATGCAACCCAAAACTTAGAAAGGATAAAGCAGCAGGAGAAAAGGAGAATATATAAAGAATAATTATTTACTTCCTATAATCCCATCCTTTTGGGCCCTGAATAGCACAAAGCTTTCTAGACTTCAAGAGGCAATGAAAGCAACAAAATGCATCATACGTAAGGACAATTTGTCTCTCTCTCATATAAATATTTCTATTTGGAAAGTCTAACAGTCATTTAGAGAATATAATCTGCTATGGTTATTTTTACAAAGTGGGATTATACTTATTTTTTTTTGTATTCTCTAAAACTTCTCCAATGTACATGGGTTACTTCATTTTTTAAAAATTAGAAAATTTTTTGAACAATTAACTTGGTTAAAGAACATGTAGATGGCCGGGCGCGGTGGCTCACGCCTGTAATCCTAGCACTCTGGGAGGCTGAGGCGGGCGGATCGCTCAAGGTCAGGAGTTCGAAACCAGCCTGAGCAAGAGTGAGACCCCGTCTCTACTATAAATGGAAAAAAAGAAATTAATTGGCCAACTAAAGATATATATAGAAAAAATGAGCCGGGCCTGGTGGCGCATGCCTGTAGTCCCAGCTACTTGGGAGGCTGAGGCAGAAGGATTGCTTGAGCCCAGGAGTTTGAGGTTGCTGTGAGCTAAGCTGACGCCACGGCACTC